>MQRK01217414.1:59995-84724 GCA_001938485.1 Girardia tigrina
TATATTTCGATCCGGTGTGGAGTCAAATCACTTCACATAGTCGCCGATTAATTCATGAGATTAAAGATTTACGGCGATTAACATATCTATTAATTGAACAAGATCCAGTAATTTTTTTTTGTTTTACTCGATTCGATGAGATCGACTGCGATAACAGAGAGTGGTACATGGGTAACGCTACGTGCTGCGCAAACGCTTGACGAAGGAACGAAATCACGTTTATTTAATGATGNNGACGAAATTGATATCAATTTGAAGGATCCGATCGAACCGAGTCTCGAAGTGGGATTTTTAAATGTATCCCCCCGACCAGATGATCGCTCCCCGTCGCCGGCCCGCGGCGGCCGCCTCACTGCACCCACTCTTGCACTATCAGATGCAATATCCTATTTCCTGCTTTGACATGCTTTTCGATCCATATGCAATCACTCTTTCCAGACCGTATATATCTTTTTGTGATAATACTGCACCGATGGTATCAAAACTGGCGTCAGTGTCTAAGATGAATTCACGTGAAAAGTCAGGGTATTTTAATATGGGTGAATTAAACATTTTCTCTTTTAGTTTTTTAAAAGCTAATTCACATTCGTTTGTCCAAATGATATTCTTATTTTTTGTATTAATTAATAATTCTAATGGTTTAGCATATTTAGAGTATCCTTCAATGAATTTCCTATAGTAGTTAGTTAGACCCAAAAAACTACGCACGTGTTTTACACAGCGTGGTTTTTCAAATTTTCTAATAGTTTCAATTTTTTCCATATCTGTTTTTATACCTTCAGTGTTAATAATGTGACCTAAAAATTTAATTTCAGATACAAAAAATCTACACTTATCTGGATTTAATCTCAATCCTGCGTTTGCAATTCAACCTAATAATTTATCCAATATTCTAATGTGATCTTCTATGGTCTTAGAAAAAACTAAAATATCATCTAGATATACCAAACTCTCTTTCCATATCATATCACCTATAACTATTGTCATTAATTTTTGGAATGTCGAAGGAGCAGCTGCGATTCCAAAAGGCATCCTATTAAAATAATATTGCCCGTCTTTTGTCGAAAATGCCGTCTTTTCTTTTGACTCCTCTTCCAACTCTACCTGATAGTAAGCATTACCTAAATCAATTGACGAAAAATACTTGGCTCCGTGTAAAGAGTTTAACATTTCATTAATGGTAATGGAAATGCCGGTCTTATCGTGTTCGTATTCAATATCCTAAAATCTAAACACATTCTTATGTCATCTGAATTCTTTTTATTCCAAACAATATTTATAATATAATAAACAATATTTATCATATTTTAAATTGTTGATTATGTAACTACACCTCACAAAGACAATGTATCATCCCTATAATTCTGAGTATTTAAGTCAATATACCAAGATTCAACTCACTTGACACGCACCTCAAAAAATGGGGATAGACGTGGCTCAGAGTTTTTAATGTTGTCATTATGGTACTGCAATAGAAACGAAAGAGGAAGGTCAGCTTTTCCCATGAAATAATAAATAGTTACTCAAAAGATGATTTAACCAAATTTCACTTTGCAAAAACAATTTATTTTCTAAAAATATTTTTAACCAACACATTACTATAAGACACTAATTATATCAATTGCCTCTCAGATGAAATAAATTTCTTTTATTAAATAAATAGGAATTTAATTTCCGGTTTTATTTAGAGCTAAGTCGCCCGAATCTCAAGCAATCTCAAATTCCAATTGTTTTCATCAACAAATAATAATCTAAATTAATCTTTATTAATTCGAATTCTATTACAAACAAATCTGAAAATATTTTAATCTGAAATTATAAAAGTTGAATCAATATTTATAAATTGATAATAAATATTGAGAAAAAAAGTAAAATTTATTTTCCTGTTTCACATTTTGTTTCATCTGCAAAACAAAATGGGTCATCATTTTTCTGATAGTACTATCAAAAGTTGCTTGAAACCTTCTTAATTCAGTGACATATTATCGTCATGAATTCGACTCCATATCGTATATTTTCCACGTTCACACCATCCAGCTGTTGTTGACCATCCTACTATGTTCACATTGGTTTTTATTTTTGTCCCAACTTTTGCATCAACTACAATATCATTTTCCGGTTGGAACTATCCCATTAAAAATGCTTCTTCACATTTTTTGCCGAAATTTTTACTGGATCAGGTGTAAACTCAGGTTTTACAGGTTGTGTATCGTATTTTCCACAACGAAATACATTTTCTGTATATTTTATTAGGCACTCTTTGGCTTCTGTATAAATATAATCCAATTCCTGATATATATTCATTACTTTTTCTGAGCCCATTTTTATCACTATTATTTAGCTTACTTCGGGACATTGCTCTACTTCAATTAGAGAATATTTTGTACCATACTTAGGCCTTGAACAGTCTTATCCAATGATGCCATTCGCTCCTTTTATGGCTTCAAAAATTATTAATATCACCATCATTATTACGGGCCATGTAACTTCACCTTTGTAATTTTTACTTTTTCTTTTTAATTTCCTTTTTAACCTCTTTTATTACAATTGAATCACTTTCCTCTGTATCATCCTCATTTTCCTCGAAGGCTCTTTTCCATCTTCCTCTAGATTGAATCCATTGATTTATTAAATTTTCTTTAGTTTTAACTGCTAAATTTACATAAGTTTCTTGTCCTGTTGGATAGTAGATTATTTTTCGTGAGTATTGATAGAGATATATACTAGTGCTGTAATAATTCTATTTTGATTTGGTACTCCTGCTAATAAATTTTTTATCACTTCACTTTCATTTACTCAATTTTCATTTTTCTTAAATACTCGATAAACATCATTTTTATTAATTGACCTGTTTTCATTATTATTTTTGCACCTTCATGCATACGCAATAAAAATTTATAATCTCCTTTTATTAGACTTTTTAATATACAATATATAATGTTTTCAATTTCCGCATCTCCGGGCTGAGATTTATCTTTGCCTTTTGCTATCTGTTTTAAACTCTTAGCCAAATTTGCACTTTTACTATAATTATATGTTTTATCCATGTTTAAGCTTTCTATTTTCTTTAGCCTTCCTTTGGAATGCAATTTGGGGTATTTTTATTTTCTCCTTTATCTATTTAATCGACCTCTACTCCATATATTGGTCGTTTTGTATTTTGAGGAAAATATTTTCTATTAGATGGTTAGGATCTTGCTAGGTGCCCACATCCTTGACATGTAAAACATTTCATTTCTGCTTCCTGATTTACTTGTCCTCTTATTACTTTATTATCACTATTTTTGTTAAATCCAGTATTAATATTCCGATAATTATGATTGTTATTTCCTCGATAATTGCCTCTTAAACCTAGATAATTATTGTTGCCTCTATTATTATTACTTCTATAATTATTACTATCATTATTATTTATATTGCCTTTATTATTATTATTATTATTATAACCCTCTCTGTTATTAGTTTTGGTCTCTATAATTTCCTCAATAATTATATACTTGGCCTTTGTTAAAATTACTGTGCTCCGCTCCATCATCAATTCTTACGTTTCTAATATTATTATTAAATCGATTCGAAAAACCATAACCTCCTCTCTTTTCGGAAGGGTGACTGTTCCTCAGATCTGCCTTTTTCTTAAAGATAGGTTGTGAACCTGTGGCACAAATTTCAATGTTACTTCTATCGATATTATGAGCTTCGATATGTCGAGCTTTTTGTCTGTAATCAATTAATGCCAATGTATTTCTTATATACTCATGTATACCTTCTAAACATTGATCCTAAGCAATTAATCCTACTCTAGCCATTTCTCCGAAGGCTTTATCTGCTAATTTACTTCATGCAAAGCTATATTCTGTTATTTTTTCTTTTGGTTTTTGTTTGCGATTTCGAAATGCTCTTGTATATATTTTATTTAATTCTGAGTTTATTACTACTATTTCTCTTAATTGTTTTCTTGTTTTATCAATCTCTGTTAAATCTTTGTTTATTGTTTCAAATGCTTGTAAGGTGTAACCTTGTAAATATAATGGAAACCTTTTTATCATATTTGCTTCTTCCCAACCACATGCTATGGTATAATTTTAATACCCTGTGAAATATGTATCAAAATCCTTTTGTTTTCCTGAAAATTTATCTATGGGAAGAAAATCTCATGACTTTTGCACTATTGATTGTCCTGTATTTCTATTCATTGTGTTTGGTATGTGTTCTATTTATATTGTTCTATTTCTTAACTCAGTTGTGTTTTATTTTAATTTAACTATTTGGCTCTAAACTGCATATGAGAAAAGAAAAAGAAACAAGAGAAAAACTCAACAAAGGTGACTTAAATTCAATTAAGTCTTCTTTAAAATTCTATTGAAACATGTATTGTCCCAGGTTGCGTGCCAAATTTGTTGAATCTTTCTATGTTTTTTTGATATAAAAGAAAACTAGATTTTACAAAGTTATATTTATATTCCTTTACAAAACTTAATTACAACAATAGAGAATAAGAATGTTATTAGTTTTTCTTTTTATTTTGGCTCCTAGCCGATTTTATATTTAGTTGACCGAGAGCCTTAACGACAACTCGGATTTCTAGATAGTTAAAATTGAAGGTTACACTTTACAGATGTATATAAAAATCATCAGGTATATAAAAATATAATTGAGTTATACATAAATATGATAACCTTTTTTTGTTCGATCTTTGATGATCAAATTTGTTTATTATTATTGTCCGTTGCAATTTAAACTCGTTCAATTTATAGTTTTTCAATATTTCAACTTGTTTATACTTCGTTTTGGACCAGGTCAACTTGTGATCAGGTTTCAACTAAATTCTCGTCGTACTTTTAATAATTTTGTCTGACCTTTTATATTATTATTAATTAAATTATATTATTAATTATATTATTATTAATTATTATTAATTATATTATTATTAATTATTATTAATTATATTATTATTAATTATCATTTATTAATTAATTAATTAATTTGTTTTTAAATTTTTATATTTACAATTTTCTTTTAATCAATCTGTCTTCTTTTCCTTTCTATTTATTATTATCTTCCCTGTTTTATTATTTATTTATATAAAAAATATACATTTATTTTTATTACATATAAATATTATTTTCATATGATATTTCATCTATGGAAATATACATATTTATCAATAAATTTTATTAATTAAAACAAATACATAATAAAATATAATTTTTTAAAATATTACTTCAACACATTATCATTTATTGTCATTGAAAATGAGTAAATGCACCAAGTTTGAAGAAAATAGGTTTCTAAAATCCTTGGATATACCCTAGACAACCAAAAGTCTTCGGTCAGTATCTTTTTCATACTTTTAACTGGTCGCGATGAATTCTATAACATTTAAACCCAAATAGAATGCAGAAGACAGATGAGGTAATGAAAAAATTAGTTTTTAGTACAGTTTCCTTTAGCTCTTATGACTGCTCTTACCCGGTATTTCATAGAATTAACCAATTTTTTCAGGAGCTGAGGAGGAATATTTGCCTATTCTTCCCGCAGCTGATGTTCCAATTCAGTGGTATTCCGTGGAAACACCTGCTTTTTAGGAACGCGTCGGTGTACCTCATCCCAAAGGAATTCGTCTGGGTTCAAATCGGGGCTTTGTGGCATCAATTTCAGTACATTTATGCCACTTGTTTCAAAGAAATCCTTAATGAGGTGCGACTTATGGATTGGTGCCATATTGTGTTGGAAGAACATAATGGCAATTTCTGGAAGGAATAAAATCAGTTCATGTTCAAGGATTGCTTGGTACTCCATGGAATTCATGTTGTTAGTACACTTGACCAATGGGTTAGTACCATTGACTGTGAAGTAACTCCAAAATATTATGGAGCCTGTGTGTGGCCTGCTTTGTACTCAGCAGTGATCTGCGCCAAGGGCATGCGCCGGTTTTGTTTCACAAATCGAACAAGCTGTCGCTGGTCACGCTTGCCCAAACATTTCGGTCGGCCAGATCACTCCTTGTTCACATGACTACGTTCTGCGATACATTTGGAGAAATAAATCGATTGTTGATTTGGGGTGACCAGTTAGCTGTGCAATTTCACTGTGATATTTTTTACACAGATGGAAGCCATAGATGACACCCTTCTCAAAGTCCGTAAGCTCCTTTCGTAATGCCATGCTTAGTTAAAATGTCAGCTTAGCAAAAGTGAATAATAGTGAAATAGAAAAACGCTTCATGCAATATCATTTCTAAGAAATCTATTTATAGTCTACCAATAGGACGGCCAGCAACAGTATAAACTTTATCATTTCAATATACTGATAGTATAATGACCTTATAATTCTTTTATTTTAGATGGCTTTCTCAATAAACTCATAATACAACAGAAAAGAGTCAAATATGCTTCTGATCGAAGACTTTTGGTAGAGCAGGGTATATATATATATATAAATTAAGCTAATAAAAAGAATGAAAAATTTTTTTTATACAGTCGATTGCCTTTAATAATTGCAAACCGAAAATTCATTAGTGAAGTTGATTTGATTTGACTGCTATCCGTTGGGAATTTTCATCCCTATTGCTGAGATGTTTACATGCAGAATATTTCCTTGAAGACGACATTTCGCGTAAAATATCGGGTGTCATTCTTGAGCAACTGTCCCTGCTGATTGCTTTCAGCAACTTTGACTTTGACTCGGTCACTAAATCGTGAATGGGATAAGGCAACGTAGAGAGTGCTGTGACCGAAGACATGTAGAGGTTGATCAATAACTACTCCAGTAATTTCTTGTGATTTTGAATTTGGAGCTATTTTAGCAATGGCAAAATGTTTTCCAGGTTTTATAATTTAGGGTTACTTTTTCAATTTAGCTCAAAATGTGCAGAAACAAGTAAAACGAATTGCATTAAAGAGTGTATAAAATTCAAACCCAGATTTTGATTTTCGAGTTAAAATGGTGAGTACACTGTGTTTTGCACCTATTGATCATTTAGATAACTGCATCATGCTCCATCATGTTACCATCACATTTTATGGAAATTTATTGATTGTTTCAGAAGAATTAAAATGAGTAGAGATTTATATTACAAACAAGAAGTTTCTGGCAATGCCCCAAGACATAGACGTATTTTTTTATTTCAAAAACTTCTTGACTAAAAAGGATGGTTCCGAACGTTACTAGCAGATTTCAAATTATAATAAAATCAGATAAATTAAAAAAAATCTTTTTTTTGTTTATTAGTTACTTTTTATGGTTTTATTTCGAATTTAGTAAATGATTGAAAAAAATTCAATCATTGATCCTATTGAAATAATTACTAATTTCAAATGAAAAATATAAAATGTATTAATATTATTAATTATGTTATAACTGATATTCAAATAAATTGAATATTTTATTAATTATAAATATCTCTAATGAAATAGTACATAAAAGAATTATTCAGGACATAAATATGGAAAACATCACTAACTAAATGTGAATTAATGATGTTATTAATAATATAACCAGAAAAAATAATTATAATAAGTTAAAATATTTCTCTTTTTATGAATTACAAAATATAAACGCGTTGTTATTAATACAAGTATTAATTATTTATTGTGTATTTTTAAAATATAATAGTATCGTTGAAATATATTTAAATCAGAAAACAGAAAAATATCAATATATATATATATATATATATATATATATATATATATATATATATAAATTATTACATATTTTTATTCGAATCAGACGGTTTGAATTTTTAATTAAATTTCTCAACGATATGTAGGATTTAATTTAATATTCCCTTTTTGTCGCTCAAATAATTATTATACTGCTGTCGCCTTCCCTATTTTCATGGCTTTATTAATTAAATTTTATTATAAATATTGTTTAAAGGAAACAAAATTAATGATTTGGATTACTGAATATTTATTGAAAATGTATTTTAAATTCATTTATATTTGATGCAAAGATGTTATAAATGTTTTGGAAATGTTACAGTTCTCTTTCTTAAAACAACAAAAATTTAGATTGTTAGTTTTTAGAAATAATTAATTTACATTTTTATTATATTTTTTAATTTGATATGTAGGAACTTCTGATTCAACTAAGTTTGCAATTCTTCAATGACTTCTCACAACAAACTGGACTATTTTTTATAATTTTTTATTATTATTCTATTTAATTTTGCCTCCTACTTGACGAAACCCTAAATCTAATACATGTAACTTATGTAGTAAATTGAATTTTTTTAATGTAAAAAACAGATAAAAATACTTTTCGGAATGGTCATAGTCGTACTAAAGAAATATTAAATAATTATGATCGCTTAGCGACCAAAAGTATTTTAATTTAAAAAAAATTATTAATTATTAATTCAAAAAAATACTTAGGGGATCATACAGTAAGAATAATACATAATTTTTTATTTGTATTATTAATTAATGACTTTCTTTTAAATTTAAATACTTTTGGTCGCTAAGCGATCATAATTATTTAATAATTATTTAGTACGACTATGACATTTAAAAAAAAAGCGACAATAATTATTAAACAGTTAAGCAATTTTATTTTCTTTTCTTTTGAAAAAATAAATTTTAAAAACAAATTTTAGACAAAAAACAACCTTATGATTATAATATATATATATATATGTTAGTTGCGTTTACTGTTTTAAATAAGATTTAAACTAGAATTAATGATGTTCAAATTTTTATTAATGATATTATACATAAATTTGAACAAATTTTCATTTCCTTCTCATTAAAAAGTTTGGTCATTGGTATTTTCGCTTCTCCTTTTTTTTAAAAAAATTATTTTCATTTCGCAACTTACATTTATTTAGTTTATCCTTTTCCTCCTTTAAAATTTTATAAAATTATTGTGATTATTTTAAATAAATAATTTTAAGTTAAATAATTTATTATTTTTCAAATTAAATATTTTAAAATGTGTTTTTATTTATTTCATGAAGTATTGAATGAAACATAAATTTATCCTTTTGGATTTTTTATTATTTATTTTTAGTCTATTTTAAAATACATTTTTATTGTTATATCTTTATGTCAATTTTTAATTCGGGATTTTGTGTCGAATTTTTTATTAATTATTTTTTTTCATTTTTATATGCTTTTAAAAATTCCAAATTAACTTGCTTCCATTGTATTGTGATTTTAAATAACATTCTTGAATTTTTATATTTAATTTTAAAACATTGAATTAACATGCTACAATTGTTGTAATTTTAAATTAACATTTTTCTTACAAATTTTAATATTAATTTTAAATTAATTTGATTTAAATTTTTGAAATTATAGTATTAATTATAAATTTTCTAAATATATTATTATTTAGGTATCGAAAATTTTAAGTAAACCTTTATATTAGTCATTGCAAAAAATGTATATTTTGTTTTAAGTATTTTAAATAGATATTTAGGGGTAGCCATATATGGGTCTAAAGTAATGTTATTCCTTTAACACATTATTAATCTTATTTCATATTTTTGAAAAATTCTTTTTTAAATTTCTTTCGGATTAGGTTTTCTACAAATTGCCATGAGATAGACCTTCTGCTCATAAAAAACTTAGTTCAAGAGAACTAAGTCTTTTCGTTAGATCCTTACCATATTTTAGATGTCTAAAATAATCTTGTTCTTTAAATGCTTTAAATGTTCTTTAAACATTCTTATATAATGTTGGGTTTAAAATAAAGTGCTTGAACTTTGTTTAAATGCTAAATATGTTCAAATTTTTAAACAAAAGTTTACAAATTTAAATTTGTTCTTTAAGAAGGTTTAAGATTATCTACTTTATTGCAGAGTATATCATGAGAAAGAAATAATTAATATTTAATCATGTTTTTTCAACAAACATTAATATTGTATTTT
The DNA here is from genome assembly GCA_001938485.1 of Girardia tigrina. Taxonomy (NCBI): domain Eukaryota; kingdom Metazoa; phylum Platyhelminthes; order Tricladida; family Dugesiidae; genus Girardia; species Girardia tigrina. The sequence goes on from MQRK01217414.1 coordinate 69,870, forward strand.
CGAGAAAATCCTAATTGTAGTAATAATATAACCATAAAAATAAAGTGTTCCATTAAAACAATCAATTCCAATTAAGCACTCAACAAGAATAATCTGCAATTACATACGAATATCGACACATATTATGCACAATTCAACATAAATCAATTTATTCTTTTCTTTTGTAAAAAAAGAAACCAAACAATCTAATCTTAAAAAGGGGAAAGATAAATAAAATCCACAATTTGATTAGAATTACATAGAGATATGGTTCAGATTTTTGTTTTTCAATTAATTAGTTTCTAATTGAATTTCAGAATTCCCATTTTCGACAGCTGATGACAATGGATACAATTTACATAAATCCTTTGTGGACACTAATAATTATAGCATTTCTACGCTGTCCATCCGTGAGTAGTGTTTCACGTGGATTGTTTCCCCGGAATTCTGGACATCAATCACGGTTTTCATATATTTTTCTAAAGAGAATATGTACGATTAATTGACTTTGAAACTTTTTTTCTACTTTTTGTTTTAATTGATATTCAAATGTCTGTTATATCAATAAGATATGGGGTTTAATTAATTAAATTTTTATTAATAATTTTAATCTGAGTAAATTATATCTATTAACAACATCACAATTTGAATGCAAACATTTATTGACAACACAAACAGTTTCTTCAAAACAATTCTCAGAGTTCATCATTCTTTGATTGATATAGTTTTTTTGTTCATATATTCAAATATAAAAAACAACGAATGGGAAAGATTAATAATAAATTTTAATTTCTCATAATTTTTATTGGATAAAAGTCATTACATATTTTTTTAAATAAACATTAATTTTTAAAATATGTTACATTTAATAAGTTAAAATCATTTACTGAAAATATTATTAAAATTCATAATTATCAAACTTTAATTAATTAGTACTTAAAATTAATATCATTAAATTAATTTCATTAGATTCAAATAATTAATCAAATAACATATCAATCCCATCTGAGTAGGAGAGTCACAAATCTAAACAGCATACAAAGAACAAACTTACAACATTCCCTCACAATATCATTTTCGGTTTATCTGATGTGATAAATTCTTTCAATTTTGTTATTTGAAACACAAGAAATGATTAAAGAAAAATTGTTTATTCATGGGGAAATTATACAAAATCGGAGAAAAAGGATTTGACATGAAGGTAAACCACAAAAATCATTTTCAGTGTAGACAATGTATTCAAATGGTGTATAATCTTGGTCAAAAAAAGTTCGGAAATTAACATCAAATTCGGAAGACAAACATGGTCCGAATTCAGTCGATATGGATTATAAAAAATTAGTAAAAAAATAAATCCATTCTTTTTTAATGAAAGATTATAAAAATACGAGGAAAACGTCAATACAATATATCATGCTTTTAAGGTCTCTTTTTAAGGTCTCTATCATAATAGATAAAAACGGTATAAACGTAGGAAAAAAATGAAAATTTTTTTAATTCTTTATATATTTGATTTTATTCTTTTACAATTTATACCAACGAAGAGATAATATGGTGATATTATATTAATTAACATCCAATATATTAATATATACGATATTATATATCTTTAGATGGAAAATGTAAAAATACGCGTTTGTCGATAATATTATTTTTGTAAAAAATGTTAATTTATCACAGTGATACTTATTGTTCTCTTTTATAAAAAAAACAATTTAATTTTATTTTTATCTATAGATTTTTATTGGTATGTCTACTATGCAACAATTCCGCTCTATTTTTAAATTAATATTTTTATATATTCATTTGATGAACAGGCGACAAGATTTATAATGATCACTGTATACACATGTGAGGAATATTTGAAAATTGAATTTATGTTGAATTTTGTATGTTGAGTTTAGTATTTGGAAATGTGTTTCTCCCACCAAGATGGAAAATTGGTATTTTGGATGTTCATGATGAGTAATTATTCGAGTATAATTTGCATTTTAAAGTACAGCATAAGATATTTAAAGAACTTTAAAATATTAAATCGTTCCAAATTTAAATATTAAAAATTTAAATAAAGTAAATAACTTTTAATTAATTTTTAAATTGATTAAATAAATCATTTTATCATTAAATTAATTCATTTTTAAAATAAAATTAATATGTAGATCAAATTATTATTAAAATTATAAAATTAGAACTTTAAAAATAAAATCTGAAAATAATGAAAATTTGTTCGAATAATTATTTATTAAAAAACATTAACTAAAATTTATCAATCTAGAACGATGTCAAATTCTGAAAGCTTGGCTGAAAGTTGTCCGAAAGACAATTTAAATTGTCTTCAAAATAAATGTTCGAAAACCCATATTGGTATTCTTAATAACACCTATTTGTATAAAAAGATTATTCGTATAATACCGAACGCACTTTCACACGTTACATCTGTGATCGGGTGATTGTTTTGAATATTGTTTGTTGAATATTGTGAGGAAAATAAAGTGATTTTAATTATTATTTCTTTATAAAAAAAATGTTGCTGCTATTTATTAACGATAATTATTAATCAGATAAAATTCAATGATGCCGTTCGGATTTTCAATGGATGCGGATGTTTTGGTTTATTGCATTTTACAAATCTGAGGCTGTAGAGGCGTTTTTTCCGACATTGACAAGATGTCAACATTGTGAATGCTCCTGAAGGTCACAATATTTAATTGTTCACTGAAATGTCTACCAAAAAATAGAAAGATTTAAATGCTGCTCTGTCTTCAGAGTACGGACACAACCACCAAGAAGCAAAGAAAGAGTTCCGCTTGAGAATCTCCAATTACAAATGATATGATTCAAGTTTCAATGATTTTTTTCAAGATACGGAAATTATTGTTATCAAAGCCTTTTAATCTAATTTATCCATGTTGATTCAAGATTGCAAAATTACAATTTGAAGATAAGAGACTAGGTTTTCATGAAATTGGCTCTCCGTGGCGTTGAAAAAGCACAATTATTTTGGGGGGTACAACAACTCCATCAAGTGGATGTTGACGACATATAATCTCACGTCAGCCATGTGTGGCTAGCTTTGTCAGTATTTTCCTACAGCTATCTTGGACAAGAAAGACGAAGTTACCGAAATTTTACGAGCAATGAATGACAGTAGTCTTTGAGAGAATTTAAGAGATCTTGAGTGTTCAGTTGATGCGCATGGAGAGAGCTTCCAGTAGAATGCACACAAAGAGTTTTCACCGCCAGTGCTATTTGATGGCTTTGTCTTTGATGGGACCTTGGTACAGGATGCTGATCGTGTTTCACCTTACTGAAGTAGTAATAGTATACCTCAAGGGTAGAGGTGCGTGTGATTTGAATAAACGGTATTGTTTCAATAAATTGCATTGATTGTATGTTTTGTAAAAAATGTTTAGTTTTGAGGTAAACATAAAACCGTTTTAACTATTTCGTGCCTTATACAACAACATAACTGGATTTTCCGAAAGTAAGCGCACCCTAATCCTAATCTTAATCCTAACTCTAACCCTAAACCCCTAACCTTAAAAACATGAAAACTAAATACAAACGCATACGCTTATTTAAAGAAAATCCCGATACGTAGAAATCAAATAAAAATTTAGTACGTAACGTTGTAAACAAATAAGTTCTATCAACTTTTTTATGCATTGTATTTTTTTTAATTTCTATAAGAAATTCCAAATTTCTCACAAAAAATCAAAAAAAAGTTTGCAAAACATATAATTAAACAACTGGGGATAGGAAAAAAGCTTTTTACAAGTGATATCAGTGACCTTAGTGATGAAAATGTTGAAATATAAATTATTGGTATTTTAAAAGTTAAAAATCATGTCAGATGGAACTGGTCGTAAAAACAATTTGAGTCCTCTTCAGTGTAAGTAATTATAAGTAATGCATTTATGTTTAAAACAGAACAGAAAAAAATAATCATACTCCAGAAAAATTACAATTATTTTACATAATCTCAATAATTATTCTAGGTTAATTATTTTCAAATTTTTTAATATTTAATTTGACAAAGATAATTATAATTTAATTAAAAATAAACCTGAAAATTTGGTAGTAGTTGAACCGAGTTTGTAAAGAGTAAAGAAATTTCCCATAATCATGATGACCAAAATAACATTTCCAACTGGAAACACTATTGGGCTGATGTTGTCCATTAGCTGAGAATAGAATAAAAAACAAATGTAAATATTGAAAAATTGTTATCAATTGAAAAAAAACATGCAGTGTCACATTAGAGTCAATATATGTCAATTATAAATTAATATTTAATTTATATTTATATGCTCACTGTTCCAAATATCAAAGGAAAAAACGCTTCTCCAACAGAAGCACTAAATATGATAAATGTTGTTCTCCATTCTGAATAAATAATAAACATAAATTAAAAGGAAAATATAATAACTTAATTTTTTTTCTATTATTCGACACTTTTTTTTATAATCGATAAAAAGAAAAATTAAACATTTTTTTAAAAAAAATAAATGAAAAATATAAAAAAAATATTTTTCTAAAAATGTTTACTTTTTTTAATATTTCTTGAGGCATCAATATGAATACATGATTTTTCTAATAATGGCAATCTTAAAACTTTTGAAGGATGAATAGTAAATATGACAATTTTTAATTTTTATTTATGTTATTGTATTTATTTATTTAATTATTTCGGGGATAGTTTACATAAAATAATAAGCACATAACTGTAAATAATATGCAAAAAAAAGAGTCCGCTAGTGACAAATTGTGGAAAACTGTTCTGCTTTAAACAAAGTTGCTTTATTATTTATTTATTAGAATTGTTCAATTATTTATTAAATTGCGTTTGAAGAGATAAAAAAAGAATCTTACTGAACTCGAAATACTATATTCTAAAATCGAGTGTTTGGATTTTTAACAAATGTGCTCATATTCATACATTTCTATTATTTTTTTAAATTAATTAAAAAATAATGATATATTTTACATTTTAATATATTATTGTTTAAAAGTAATATGATATGAGATTTTATGCAAATCACTACAGAAATCATTAATTAATTCGATCTTGCAATGTCTCCTATTCCAAATTTCTAAAGAAAAAAAGAAAAAAATACAAAATTTATCAGTCTCTTTGAAAGAATAATTAATAATTATATTTTTTACTTTATTAATTATTTTTGGATAGGAAAGACTTTAATAAATAAATTGATAAATGTTGCCTTTTTTTGTAAAAAAATATATCTTGAACAATTAATACAATTGTTAAAAGAGTGTTAGCGCTAAACTATTATAGCTTAATTTTGTCTACCTGTAACGAATATCACACATGACCTAATCTAAAGCGACATTTGGTTAGTAGATAAATGATTATTTAAAATTTTGCTTAAATATTTTCTTGTCGAACAAGTTATTGCCTCTATGTCTTTTAAGTTAAGAAAGGTTTATGCGATGACACTATTAAGTCATCTAAGCTGGAGGATCCTTTGAGCCGATTTAGGATTGATCAAATATATATTTGAAACACTTTCAAACCGTCCAAGTTAAAGTTCATAATAGACCTACTGTGTACAATATGAAAGAAGAGTCGATCAATTATTTTTCTTAAATCCGGTGATAATCTGTTGTGGGGCCCCAGGTACGGGCTTCAACATATAAATTAACCTCTTCATTTTACAATTATCTTGTATCTAACTACAAACATTTAACCATCTTCTTTTTTCTCATATGAACCTTCGAAACTAGTATTTTAGCAGAATTTCTTGTTACCTGACAATAGAGCACTGTCTATTTCAACGTGTGCATTTGATATCCTTGACAATTTGAATTCTAGTGATGTCAATGTAATCAGTGCTATAACTGACAATTCAAGATGTATAGTTGCCGTGATTGAGCTCGGGTTTCAACAGTGCCCTAACATGTTACCCCTAAGACGTGCTCAAATAATCAACCTTATAATTAAAGATGTGTTAAAAAATTTGGAGTTCATTAGAATTAGAAATTGTATTATAAAGCGCTATTGTGAGACCAGATGGAACAGTGTCTTCAATCGTTTTATGTATCTGGCGAAATACCTTCGCGCACAAGATGAACCATCCTTTTCTGATATGCTTGTTCGCATTGAGAACACAATAACAGCTTTGTCTCATTTCATTAGTGTACTCAATGTTGCTCAAAAAGACAGTTGTGATTGGCTGATGTTGTACAAAGAGTACTCCAAAGCAGTAGCAAAGACTTCTGAATCTGGTCGAGACAACATGATAGCAGCGGCTGAAAAACGCATACACTTACTACTGAATACAGTTGTTTACCTTGATATGTTTATGAATAAGCAAACACAGTTATCCGAAGCTTCTAAAGGTAGGCTTCACAAGTGGTTAACACTCTTAGAGTTCTTAAATTCCATCAATACGTTTGCAAACGTGAATTTTCTTCAATTACAAACATTCCGAGGCGATTACGTAAATTTATGGAACATAAAAACTAAACGATACCGATATCCAAAGCAGCTGTGGAGAGGTATTTTAGTGTCCACAAATTTATTTATTCTCCTTTGACATATCGAATGAATTTGTGGATGAGAATCTTTTTATTCGATATAATCACTCCTCTAAATATAAAATTTTCTCTCCATCAATTTAATTTAGTTTTGATGGAGTGAATTACTGAACACAGCAGTGAATTTGATTGTCTCACCATTGACGATAGTCATGGCGATAAGAGAAAACATTTTTCTTTGTACATTTATTTTGAAATAAAGATTTATACTTAGTTATTTTTTGATATGAATGCATGAATATTGTTGATAAATCTATTTATGAAAGGTGATCAAAGAGATTTGATTTGATTTTAAGAATTGATTTCCCAAAGATGTTACAATATTCTCACTTGTGACATTAAAATTGAAAAAACAAGATTAATTTTAACACTTAAAAGAGTTTTCTGATTATTAAGAAAAAATAAATCGCAAAAATTAAAAATCTAAGAAATATTTTAAATGATTTCTTTTTATAAATAGTGCACCTTCAGAAAACAGTAAGTTTTAATTTATAGTTGTTATTTCCTTATTTTTATCATTTTAAAGTTTTTTCTGATACATTGTTTGATTTTTTTATGTTTTATCAAATAATTTAATTGTTTCTTGTTAAACACATTATTTAAAACCATTTTTAGATCATCAATATAGTTATCGGTATTGCGATGATAAATTCCAAATTTGGTGTAATTATTCTTTTACCATAGTTCTATTATACTTATAGTCACAGAAACTTGTAGGATTATTCTATATTCAAGTGTCGGTAGTTTTTCGAAATAATGCAGTTTCTGATAGCATTCAAATGACGAAATCATAAATAAATATTTGAAGTAACATTCTAATGTAGATTATTCATAAAATTTAAATTTCTTGTCGAAAATCCGAAAAAATATCATCCACAAATCTAATGTAAAGTAAGTATAACATTTTTCTCATCAATACCATTAGTGTTGCTACTGATGACCCAATTTCAGCTCATCTATTATCATGTTCTCTGAATACTCATTTGATAAACTCATTTATAAGAGGCATTTCGTTAGACATTGGTTTTCTTGCTGCTCACTTTCTTTCTTCCTGATTACTTTGAATCGCTCTCTTTGCTGCTTCAAAACATTCATCCAGATCAATCTTAACATTGTGGATGACTCTTTTTTTGCAACTATATGTATATAATGTGCTAATCTGATTTCCATCGTCTTCATTTTTCTTCTTTCTGTCTATAGTACACCTAGGGCTGGTCTGGTACACATTTAGTTAAAAGCTCTTAATTGTTTTACATTTGTCCTAAATTTTCACAGCTATAATAAAATATTTGGAATATAAAACTGGAAATTAAGTTTTTTTATTCCAGATTACTTGTGTCAGAGTCCTTAGTTTTATGGCGACTTTCTAAATTCTTGATCTGATTTATTTTCCTGATGTACCTCTGCATTCTATTAGGGATCTGAGGTAATTGAACTCATCAGCTCATTTTCCTCTTGAATTGTGTTCATTTCCTGCTGTTGTATATTGTGGTCAGTTGTAATTCCTTATGTTCTTTTTGACAATGTTAATCTTGAGTCCCAATCTGAAGAATACAGATATCATATTGAAAAGGAAAGGTCAAAGCACATACCCTTAACGCACTTGTTTATCCCTTTGGAATTTGCTTTGGCCAACAATATCAATGAATCACGAAAATTCATGATCAACTGTAATATGCGTCCCTTAATAGTTTTATATATTTTTCTTCTCAATATTTTGAAAATTATAAAACATAAACACTTTTCTTAGGTCGCTACTTAGATTTATTTATAAATTAATATGATTAATGTATCAAATGATAAATTAATTGATTATTATTAATAATAATTAGATTTTATCCCTCATAGAAAGTCACAGGATATTTTTTCTCTTTTCTTTAACACAATAAAAATTTTGTGGCTTCCACTTCGACGACTTTGTAGAAATTTTATTGGCCATTTTGAGGATAGATGTAACAATTATAATATTATTTTCTTCCTTTTACTATTCAAACAAATATACTGCTTTAAGTTTGTGAGATGTTGTATTTTATTTTTTTTTATTATTAATGAATTATTTATTCAATGAATTGATAAAATAAAGTATATTATTAAATCGTAAGATTGAAAAATATTATATTATAATTCTTAGGAATATTTTCAGTGATTTTATGTTGTTTTATTGTAGTACAAAGTCACCCCCTCATGACCACTGGAGGATATTTTTATTTTTCATTTGAGTAAAAATTTCAAGTATTAAAAAACTTTTAAAAGTTAGATAATTGACGTTTTAAAAGTAATTTTTATTAAAAAAATAAAAATCAAAAAAAATATAATAAAATTTTCTAATTATTTTCCTTTCATTTTATTTTTTAGGAAAAAACTACAGCATTTCTAAGAGTGGAAATAATCAGCTCAATATTTTTCGTATTAATTACATACCTTTCATTTAAATATACATGCCTTTCAGAAATTTAATCCTATTTTCACGAATACAGGAACGGAACTTGATGAAATTTTAGGTAGGGTCAGATTTCCAATGCATTTATAACATGCAAGAACGCATCTTTTTATTGATATTCCAAGAACTAATAATGTCATTGAAGGATGACATAATTCATTCAGAAATATATTTGGTAATTTGAATCCAACACTAAAAAAGTTTTTGCAGAAAGTAAAATTTGAAGAAAGATCGTGTTTTCAAAGATTCCTTGTGTTGACGAATGGGGAAACCATTAGGAGAAAAAATAAATTTGTGGCTTTTAACGAAAAATTAATAGCTTTTTAATAGACTTAGCCAATCAAAATCCAGAAACATATATTTTGTAATTGGCTGGTTTTATTTATTATTAATAAATCTTTTTCGATGTATTTTTGGTGTTTTAATGTGCCACGATATTTATATTAATATTTATATATATCATGTAAAAATATTTTATGTAGTCTTTTTTTCAAAACTTTTCAACACAACTATTAAAAAATAATGTAGCGTCATTTAATACTTTTAGATATTGAAGAGACCATTTTTGTTTAATTCTCTTCTATTGTAAATAATTTTGGGTCTTCCTTCCCAGAATTCTGAGATTAGTTTCATTTATATGAATATAAATTATACATTTTAAATTAGTATTACAGGAAATAAAAATAGTAAGATGACAAATTTCCACAACAATAAGTATTGAAGGAAAAGGTTTTTTTAAAAGTATTTTTAATTTTATAAATTTTTTGGACTATTTTTAAACTGTTAAATGAACAATCATATCATAAATAATAACTTCAAAAGTATTGATTTTCCAATTTATTTTTTAACTGGTAAATTAATCAGATTTATTTTAAAATTATAATTGTTAAATAATTATATTTTTCAAAAAAAGTAATATTATTAGTCAAATTTAACATAACTGCAAAAATACTGAGGTCGTATTAATATTTTCCATAAAACTTACAGGAATTTGCTCATTAATCCTTCTCACAGTTTCAACTAAGACTCTTTTGAGATTGTTTTACAATTAAAATGTTTTTTTCAATAAGCCATTTGATTCAAATATTTGTTTAATTAAAATATTATTTTTGTGAAGAATATTTTAAATTTTTGGAATGTGTAAATGTACGGATGCTGTATGTTGATTTAAGTACGTTGAATTTATAATGGTGATTCTCCCACCAAGATGGAAATTGGTATTTTTTAAATTTAAAGTGATTGACTATTCGAACATAATTAAAATTCCAATTTCACAATTAAAATTAAGTTTAATAATTTTTAGTAAAATTTAAATTAAATGCATTTTTAATAATTGAAAGACATTTTTATTATTTTGGGATTTATTGAGAAATGGTAAAAAATAATATTTTTAATTAATATTTTTTGGAGGTCAAATATTTTAAAAAAATAACTTAGAAAAATTGTTCGAATAATCATGATTAAAAACAGAAATAAGAAAACCAATTAGAACGATGGCAAACGATGAAAGACCTTCCGAGAGTCTTAATTACTCTAAATGTAATTGTAATAAATATTTAAACGAGACTTGTTTAAATGTTCTTAATAATTTTAATACATAAAGTTAAATTCATATTTTAATCATAAATGATATTTTGTGGATAAACATGATGATTTAATTATTTGATATTTGACATTTTTCCATTTTAATGATAAAACAAAAAATAATATAAAACTTACTGGTAAGGTTTATAAATTCCTCAGCCAAAGAAATAACCCCCGGAGTTGTATTGCTCAAAGTTAAGCCAATGATACACGTTGATACATATAAAATGTTATTATACCCTTGACCACAAACCAACATGATCACTCCAAAAAAAAGACCGATCTAATTTAAATTAATGATATAATTAAAATACATTAAGTAACAATTGAGAAATGAGTTTTAGAAAATAATTCGTTTGGATTTATAATATTACTTTGTTCAAATAAGGAAATCAATTCGACAGATGTTAAATATTAGTGGTTTATTTTAGACTAATTAATTTTATATTAATTATTTTTTCTTATTTTTCTGCTAAGGGATCATGTTTCGTTTAAACAGATATGTAATACAAAGTAAATTTTATTGTAGTGGTAATTTGGCTGTAATTCTATTGCTTATATTTTTTACATTTTTAAAAGTCGTTTCTATAATAGAGGACAATTCGATATCACAATAAAGAACGAGTTATAATGAACATCTGAACCTCATTTATATAGAATATGAGACAATTGTCTGGAAGTTTATACAAATATGTTTTTTAAATGATACTCGTCTACAAAATCAATTTAAAATTTATTTCTGAATTACCTATTTAAAAAAGATGCAGAATAAAAAACAAATATTAGAGAAAAACGTTTATTCTAAATACAACTATATATATAATATTTGTCTAAAAAGTATGTTTTTGTTTGTCGGTCACGCTTTTCAATGTAAAATTGTGCAGGAACCGGAGCGAATCAATTTAAGGACGTGGTCAATCTGGATAGCCCACATCAGCTACAATTCAAAAAAAGAAATCGATCGAAAACCGTTTAAATGATTAAATTAACACCCATTTCGAATAATGACGTTTTTGCTGATTCCTTCAAGGAATTTCGTGAAAATCTTTATGAAAATACTAATTAAATATTAATTTATGAATAAATGACAATTTCCATCACTTATTTACTAATTATATTTCTAAAAATTTTGTTATCATCTGATTAACTGTTTGTCAGTCAAGCTCAAATTTTACTATCATCATATATATGCTGAATAAAATGCGAAGTAGTGAAAGAACAGAGAGTGAATCAGTGTAAAGTTGAGATAACTCTGCATAGTCCGCATCGAGACTGTTCTGTATGTACAGCGCCTTTGTCGAAAGGCTCCGAGAGCCGTTTTAACTGACTGACTGTTAAATCAACACAGAATTCGAAAGAAAAATAAATAAATTATAATAATTACGATTTAAAAATTTAAACAAAAACTTTCAAAATTGAAAATTCAGCTCATCCAACATATATGATGTCTTTTTCTAGTTACTAAGAAAAGTGTAAATTTGAACAAATTAAAATTATTAAATATTTAGTTTGGGATATAATAATCTAAATTGTTAGTTTAAATTATCATACAAAGGTATTTTTCAATTTTTACAGTTGATAACGTTTGCATTTTGAGTCAGGCCATGAAGAAAACCCTATAAAGTTTGGATAAAATTTGTGAAGCGTTCATAATAAACCAAAATAATAAATTCATTTCCTTCAATATAAGAATAAAACTAAAAGTCAAGACAATAATCTACTTTTATCATATGAATTTATACTTCTTTGACTTTTCATCTTTTAAAAATTTTTCAATTGTTTAAACAAACTGAAAAATGCACTGAAAGAAGTGCATAAAAACTCGAATATTCATGCAATTTTATGTCTTCGATAAATAAAAGTTATTTTAGTGAATATATTAAATATCTAAACTCGTTAGAAACAGAAAAGGTATTTGAAATTAGATTTTATATTTACAAAAATAAGTAAAATAAGAACGACACTAAAAATCATCAAACTAAGGAGCGAAGCAGTTAGACTAAAATTTTATTACCTGAACCTTAATTACAAATCCTTCAAATGAGGAGAAATTTTATCCATCATTTAAAAATAAATTGCATCTTTCAGAAATGAATGTACACCAAACCAAATTCAGGTTATCACAATTCAATTAATATAAATTAAACTACAAAAATTAAAAGAAAATGTTTTTAAAAAAGCAGAAATCATTTAATACTCAATTTTCTTTTGAATACAAATCAACACATCTTTATATACTTTACATTATCTCTGATCCATCCTGGGGGCAAATTATCAAAGAGGATAATTTTCAGACGAATTATTCTGATTTCAATGATATATATATTTTGTAATCACGAAAGTGGAAGTGTTTTCGTTTCGAAATATCTGCTAAACTGAATTTTCTCATACTCTTATCATAGCCGGAAAATACAATCAAGAATATAAATATATACATATATTTATATGCCAATTATGATTAATCTAAACTTTACATTTAATAATTTCCTTAGTGATTTTAGTAAACATGGAGCTATTATTTGCTACAGTGTTTAGAGAGCGCCCAGATTATTTGTAGACATCGTGAAAGACGCAACATTGTGAACCTGTTGCAAATTTTGCTTTTTCTCTTTAAAGATTTTGTGTGAAAATAATTTCCCATTTTTTGAAAATTCCAATTTTTTCTTTAAAATAAAAAATCATTAAAAAATTGAAATTAATGAACTAAAAAAATCGAATTTTTAATTTAGAATTTAGTTATATCTGTTAAAAATAATAAGTCAGATTATTGGCAAAAAAACATTTTATCGTGCAATGATTTAAAAAACGATGCTTTCTTATGCAAATTTAAATGTTTTTAGCTTTTGTTTGTTTAGGTCAAATGTTTTCGACAACTTTCGACAAAACTTCAAAACAAATAAAAGTGTCTGAACGAGATATCCGACATAAAGATAATATTTTATGCAAATCGTGCAAAATACCGCTGAATATTCATTTTTTTGTGTTGCTGGGTTCGATTGGAAGTCTCAAGAACACCCAGATAAGGGGAAAATTGTAACCATAATTACACCCAGAAATTCTACGACGCCGAAACTCCACGACAGCGCAACTGCGCACTCTTTGCTAACAACATTATTCTTTAAAGAAGACTTCCTTTATATTAATCGTGCGAAGTATATATCACTCATTTTTAACTGGAGAGGTCTTGCCTTGTTGCATTTTCATTATCATTAATGATTAATAAATAAATAAATATTACTTAATCTAATTTTAAATTTCATAAAATACATTTACTGAATTTACTTGAAAGAAATAAATTTGATTTGATTTAATAAATTAATATTTCCGAAATAAATCGTGTACAAATTGGAATGCTTATCAAATGATCGTAAAAAAATTATATTTTTAATTTCTTTCAAACTATTTAACTTTATTTAATATATAAAACTTTTTATATAAAAATAAATATATCTTTCTTAAAACTTTTTATCCACGTAATATCAGGAAGCCTAATTAAATAGATAATATAAAAAAATCAACTGCATAATTTGGAAGAAAGATTAGCTGATGTAGACATATATTGCAAAGTTAATTAATTTTTTCTTCGTCCTTTTTTTAACTGGATTTAATGTTCTTTTTGACTAAGAAAGATTATTGAGACAGAATTTTGTTATCATCTTAACAGATTTTTTGATTTGTATTTCAAAAAAAACGTTTCATTTACTTATTAGAAGAATCTCATTTCCATAAAATATGATTTTTAAAATGAGGTTTGTCCCAAATATTTGAAAATTACGAAACGGTCTATATTTATGAAAATCAATTTATTTGATAAAATGAAGTTAATATATATATATATATATATATATATATATATATATATATATATCGAAAATATAATTTGATTAAAGCTTTTTTATATAATTATTTGACATATTTCGATGTTGATATGCATCATCATCAGTGATTTGAAAACAATTTTAATAGATACATTAACTTTAAAAGATATATTAGGGATTAAATATTATTATTTATTAAATAACACAATATTAGGGTAACATTAGACAAATTATATACAGATTCACGAGTTAAAAAACAATTAAAAGAAGAAAATACTGACGAATACAAACAAATCATTAAAATTCTATATTCTGAAGGATTTAGAGCGTTTAAGAAGAGTATTTGTAGAACAATAGGTAGTGCTAAAGTAGTCTCTGTCACGTCCAAAGTTCAAAGTTTCCTCTCAAACAAATCGAAAACAGTTTGTGATTTGCAAGCTAATCTGGTATATAAATTTAATTGTCACGGGTGTCAA
>MQRK01217418.1:6867-20548 GCA_001938485.1 Girardia tigrina
TAAATATTATTGTTGGGTCGCTAGATCCAATTCTCATTTCTACCAGTTCCTTCATTAGATCCAGGATAGATTTTTCCTTTGAAAATGCGGATCTTAGTTTCTCTTCACATGTTTCACTTACCGCTGCTTCATATTTTATTATGGCATCAGGAGTCATATATGGTGTTGCTAATAAGATTTTCCTCTCCTCTGAAAATCCCATTATCTTCGCATACCTGTTAAAGCTCGTTATGAATGCCTCAACTTTTGTTTCTGATCCATCAAAAATCTCCGTACCTCTGATGTTCGGAATCACGTGGTCGTGTGTCGCCATATTAAGAACACCAACATTGACGAAAATATTTCAATTCTTAATTAATCAAATAATAATTATAGAATTCTAAATAATATTTAAATGCCTCTGAAAAGACATCGCAAACATCGAGTTGTGTCTCCTTCAATGAAACAAAAAATCATTGAAATGTATAAAGAAGGAAAAAAGATTAAAGAAATTGCTAAAGA
Organism: Girardia tigrina; assembly: GCA_001938485.1. Lineage (NCBI taxonomy): Eukaryota > Metazoa > Platyhelminthes > Tricladida > Dugesiidae > Girardia > Girardia tigrina. The sequence continues at coordinate 7,369 of MQRK01217418.1, forward strand.
ATTAAATTTATTAGAAAAATCATGTTTTATTGTAAAAAAAGATATAATGAAGAATCGGTTAATTCAATCAACTACTCTCCAAATGGTAACAAAATGCTTCTAAAACAAAAATGTAATAATAAATCTCTGACTTCTTAAAAAAACAAAAGATCATTCAAATGAATCAAGAAGGAAAAAGGTAAACGAAATAATTGAAGAATGTAATATAAGCCCAAATATAATATACAAATATTTAATGTTATACAATAAATATTTATTAGAAATAAATGTAAATACGGAATACCTTCCTTTAAGAGCCAAATACATTTCCGAAGAACCAAAACTAAAAGCAGTTGCAATGTATGAAAATATACATAGTTTAACTGGAAAAATTTCTAATGCCACAGGAAAGAGTAAAACGAACGACATTTCTCCGACCAAGAAAACCTCTGATGTGTTGAAAGAAGAAATAAGAAACAATCAAAAATTATTCAATCATGAAAATAAAACAGAAGAAAATGTATTGAAAAAGCAATTAGAATGTATCGAATTAGTTTCGTCCGGAGAGTCGATGGAGGATGTAGCAAGACTGCTCAAAGAATCTAATGAGACCATTCAAAGATGGATAAATAATAAAGACGAGATTATCGAAAATTGTTTTGAAAAGTTAAATAAAGGAATATTTAGCTGAGCGTTAGAGATCAGATATTAAACCTCCACCACGTCAGTCTAAGACTTTGGGAAAAGGCTTCCTGAGAGTTGCTGCGCTCTTGTCAAAATCCTGCCGCGTCGTCTCTCACAATCCCCGAAAGACGATTGTAGCTTTATCCGTTAACGCTAGCAGTCGCATTGTTTTTATGTCCTCTCGAAGTGTTTTCGTGCATTCACGAAATCTCACGAGCCACACTGAGATATTTTCTTGCCCGTCGTACTGCAACACTATTTTAAATGTTCTCGTTGCCGTCTTCTTAATTAGAAAATTAAAATCGAATTTTTTATTTAAGTCGATTTAATGGTTTTACAATTAATTTTTAATTCCAATTACCATTTCCAAAAACAACATTATAACCACATGTTTAATTTACTCTGATTTAAAAGTTTAGTTTACTTTCATTTCACAAAGAAAATATCAAACTTAAATTACTTTTCATTTTACTTAAAATAAATATTTTCATCAAATTTGAAATTAACTTTTTCACGTTATAATAAATATTTTTTAATAAACCTACCGTAAAATTTATTTTATTTCTTACTTAAATAAATTTTTTACATTAAATTTCTGAAAATCTTATTTTAACATAATCATATTTTAGGGAATGTAATTGTTTAATTATTAACTTGTTAAGATTGTAAATTCAAACATTTTTCATATCAACAACGCTCCCAATATACATTATTTAAAAAACAAATAAATTTCACATTAAATATTAATTTTTGAAATTAAATATATACAAAATATTTGAATGTAGTTTTTATTACAATATAACAGTTTTAAAAACTAAAAAAATAAATATTAAATTATATCAAATTAAAAATGTAAAAACATATTCAAAACAAGTTTTTAATTAATTATTACAGTTTTTAAAAATTACAAAAATTTAAACATGTTAATCCAATATTTTAAAAGTATATATCGAAATTAAAAAAGAAGTTAATTTAAAGTCACAAACGCAAAAATATTCCTTGAACTTGTCGGTAGAAGAGACAATACCAAAACAACATACAACAAACTGAATGTTTCCTTAAAATCGATTCCAATGAATCTAAATAAATTAAGAATCGTAAAAATATAAATAATTGTTTAATGTTCAAACGTTTAATTTTACTTATTAAACATTATTAAACAATTGACAATTTTGATTATTTTATCCAATTAAAATTAAATAAATTATATTTATTTATTTTTTTAGTTTCCATTTACAGAAATTATATATTATTTATCAACAAAAATTTTAAAAAATATATTTTTTAAGCATACTATTATGAATAAAAAAAATCAAATAAATGATGTTACAAATAAAATTAATAAATCTGTTGAGTCTACTGAATTATCTTTTAAAAGTCGAACAAGAAAAAGATTTATTCCACCGTCAATTAGACAAAAAATCATTGAAATGTATCAAGAAGGAAAAAAGGTAAAAGAAATTGCTAAAGAATGCGATGTAACAAATAAAACGGTCTGTAATTATGCAAAAAGATATAACGAAGAACTATTCAAAAACTTCAATAAAAACAATAAAGACGAAAATATTTCAAATCTTAATATATCAAATAATGATAATGAATTCCCAAATATTATTAAAATGCCTCTGAGAAGACATCGCCAACATCAAGTTTTGTCGCCTTCAAAGAAACAAAAAATCATTGAAATGTATCAAGAAGGAAAAAAGATTAAAGAAATTGCTAAAGAATTAAATATATCAGTGCAACCAGTTTTTAATTGCAGAAAAAGATATAATAAAGAACTTGTAGACTCAATCTCCAACTCACCGAATGATAATAAAACGCTTCTAGAAAGACCTCATGTTGTGTCTCCTTCAAAGTCACAAAAAATTATTGAAATGTATAAAGATGGAAAAAAGATTAAAGAAATTGCTAAAGAATTTAATTTATCAGTGCAGTCCGTTTGTAATTATAGAAAAAGATATAATAAAGAACTTGCTGACTCAATCTCTAACTCACCGAATGATAACAAAATGCTTCTAGAAAGAAATCAAATTGTGCCTCCGTCAAAAAAACAAAAAATTATTGAAATGTATCACGAAGGAAAAAAGATTAAAGAAATTGCTCGAGAACTTAATGTATCAGTGCAGTATGTTTTTAAATACAGAAAAAGATACAATAAAGAACTTGTCGACTCAATCTCTAACTCACCGAGTGATAACAAAATGCTTCTGAAAAGACATCGTGAATGTCAAGTTGTGTCTTCTTCAAAAAAACAAAAAATAATTGAATTGCATCAAGCAAAAAGAACAACAAAAGAAATAGCAGAAGAATGTGAAGTGTCTAAATCGACAATATTTAAATATTTAAAGACACATAAAAAAGAATCATTAATAATAAATACAAATACGGAAAACAAAAGAGAAACATTTATTCCATCAAAAACCACAAACGTCTCGAATGAACCAAAACTAAAAGCAGTTGAAATGTTTGAAAGTGGACACAGTTCGTTAGAAATATTTTCTAATGCCACAGGAACAAGTAAAACGAACGTCGTTTCTCCGACCAAGAAAACCTCTGATGAACCGACAGAAGAAATAAGAAACAATCAAAATTTAATCGATTATGAAAATAAAACAGAAGAAAATGTATTAGAAAAGCAATTAGAATGTATCGAATTAGTTTTGTCCGGAGAGTCGATGGAGGATGTAGCGAGAGTGATCAAAGAATCTAATGAGACCATTCAAAGATGGATAAATAATAAAGATGAAATTATCGAAAAAGGTTTTCAAAAATTAAATAAAGAAATAATTTTTAAATAATAAATTTTATAATAATTATTATAAGTTTTTAATTTTTTTAATACAACTTATTTTATATTAAAGTTTGAAAAACTATATTTTAAAAATAATTGTCATTTATAATTAATTATATAACTAATTTTATTTATTGTTATCATTTAAATATTTTGAATAATAATAATAAAAATAATAGTAATAATACAAATATAATAATTAATTTTATTACTATTATTATTATATTTGCTTTATGCTGACATATTTTAAATAATTTTAAAACATAAAAAGTTTAAATTTAAAACATAATTTTTCAAAGTATTTAATTTTTAAAAATCGCAATTTTGATCTTTGATCTTTTATTAATATTTTAATTATATTTATAAAAATAATTATTGATTAATTGATTATTAAAAGAAAATTAAATTAAGTTTAAATTTGTTCGTAAAAAAATATTAAGTTTTTTACTGGTGTAATAATGATAATATTTAGTTTATAATTTTTAGTTTGTTTGGATTCTAACGTTGTTAAATAAAATAATTTAAATAATATTCTTATTTTAAATTTTAAGGAAAACGTGAAATAATATTTAAAATAATTAAATTAATTTTTGTTTTATTTATAAAAAGTTAACAATATTTTTTATATTATGTTAATAAAAAAATTATGGATTGATTTTTTAAAATAATAACCACAGATCCCAAATAAAATAGTATTGTTTTACAAAAGTTTAGAGAAGAAGCGCGGTATGTTAATGTAATTATAAACGATTTCCATGTTTTTACAATCAAATTATATAAATTTTGGATTATACAATTATATAGAAAATATAAAAATATAAAATAAAAAGAAATGATAAAATGATGTTGGTAAAATGTTTTGGTAAATTATATTAAAATTATAAAAAAGCCCGTCATATATGACTGGGAGCTGAATTTTAAATTTTGATAGTTTCTGCTTTAATTTTAATCTTAATTATTATAATTTATTATTTATAGTTTCGAATTCTGTGTTGATTTAACAATCATTCAGTTAAATCGACTACCGGAGCCTTTCAGCAAATGAGCTTCACAGAAAGATACGTCTCTAGGCGGACTATGCAGAGTTATTTCGTTTTTATGTGGATTCACTCACTGTTCCTCCACTCTTTCGCAGTTTGTGCTGTCCATAAATGACGTCACGCAATGCAAGCAGATTTCCAACTCCTCGTCAAATTGCGTCACAAAATCTGACCCCCTTCCCCATCATCACAGAATTCTTTTAATAAATATTTCGGCATTTCGATTTTACATCACATTTCCCAAAGTCTCCTGCACCAAATCACACTTTGTAACAAAATTCATCCCGCTTCCCCATTCCTACGTGATGTCTTTTATGGAAGGCCTCTTTATCAGCATATATATATAATCATCGAAAAATTTGAGCTTGACCGACAAACCGCTAATCCGATGATTACTAAATTTTGCAAATTTATCTTAAATGTATTTTTAGAAACATAAGTAGTAAGTAAGTGATAGACATCGTAATTTATCAAATAAATCAGTATTTTATTAGTATTTCCATGTAGCAATCGCCAAAATCGACATTATTCTAAAGCGGCGTTAATTTAACCAATTAAAGACTTGTACGATTTTCGATCGATTTTATCGCCTTCCGGGCGTCTGTTGGCAAAGGCGCTGTACCGAAAAAAAATTGTATTGACGCGGGATAACCAGATTGACAACGTCCGCTTCCTCCGCAATTTTGATTTTATTTGTTGATACTATTTTTTAATAATGTGTGGGATGAGATGATAATGGAAAATAATAATCTTGTTAATTCGATTTTTATATTTTGTTTGAATATATCGTTTATAGCGAAAATCGCGTTTTTTCTATTTAATACAATTTAGTAACTTGTTATTCATTGTCAATTTCTACAACAAGCTATCCGGGCTATGTCGAACATGAAATTGATCCTCGATTGTCTCGAGAAATTCAATGGGAATCAATCGTGGGAACTGTGGAAGAAATTTAAACATGTTAATCCAATATTTTAAAAGTATATATCGAAATTACAAAAGAAGTTAATTTAAAGCCACAAACTCCAAAATATTCCTTGAACTTGTCGGTAGAAGAGACAATACCAAAACAACATACAACAAACTGAATGTTTCCTTAAAATCGATTCCAATGAATCTAAATAAATTAAGAATCGTTAAAATATAAATAATTGTTTAATGTTAAAATGTTTAATTTTACTTATTAAATATTATTAATCAATTGAAAATTTTGATTATTTTATCCAATTAAAATTAAATGAATTATATTTATTATTTTTTTAGTTTCCATTTACAGAAATTATATATTATTTATTAACAAAAATTAAAAAAAAATATATTTTTAAGCATACTATTATGAATGAAAATAATCAAATGAATGATGTTACAAATAAAATTAATAAATCTGTTGAGTCAACTGAATTATCTCTTAAAAGTCGAACAAGAAAAAGATTTATTCCACCGTCAATTAGACAAAAAATCATTGAAATGTATCAAGAAGGAAGAAAGGTACAAGAAATAGCAAAGGAATGTGATGTAACAACTAAAACGGTCTGTAATTATGCAAAAAGATATAATAAAGAACTATTCAAAAACTTCAATATAATCAATAAAGAAGAAAATATTTCAAATCTTAATTTATCAAATATTGATAATGAATTCCCAAATATTATTAAAATGCCTCTGAAAAGACATCGCCAACATCAAATTTTGTCGCCTTCAAAGAAACAAAAAATCATTGAAATGTATCAAGAAGGAAAAAAGATTAAAGAAATTGCTAAAGAATTAAATTTATCACTTCAATCAATTTGTAATTGCAGAAAAAGATACAATAAAGAACTTGTTGACTCAATCTCCAACTCACCGAATGATAAAAAAATGCTTCTAGAAAGACATATGTCTTTTGAAAAACAACAAAAAATCATTGAAATGTATCAAGAAGGAAAGAAAGTAATAGAAATAGCTAAAGAATGCGGTGTATCAAATGGAACTGTCAGTAATTATACAAGAAAGTTTACTAAAAATATAAATAATTCAATCATTAATTCATCAAATAAAGATGACAAATTTTCCAAAATTAAAGCAAATCTTATACAAAATCGTAAATATCGCTTCCAGACTGCTTCAAAAAGTCAAAAAATCATTGAAATGTATCAAGAAGGAAAAAAGATTAAAGAAATTGCTAAAGAATTTAATTTATCAGTACAGTCAGTTTTTAAATATAGAAAAAGATATAATGAAGAACTTGTTGACTCAACCTGTAACTCACCGAATGATAACAAAATGCTTCTAGAAAGAACTTCTGTTGTGTCTCCTTCAAAACAACAAAAAATCATTGAAATGTATAAAGAAGGAAAAAGGGTCATAGAAATAGCAAAAGAATGTGATGTGACTCCACCGACAATATATAAATATTTGAAGATGCACAATAAAGAATTAATTACAATAAATACAAATACGAAGAACGAAGCATCGAGAATCACACATGTCTCAAATGAACAGAAACTGGAAGCTATTGAAATGTATGAAAATAGACATAGTTCAACTGGAGTATTTTCTAATGCCACAGGAACAAGTAAAACGAACGTCGTTTCTCCGACCAAGAAAACCTCTGATGAACCGACAGAAGAAATAAGAAACAATCAAAATTTAATCGATTATGAAAATAAAACAGAAGAAAATGTATTAGAAAAGCAATTAGAATGTATCGAATTAGTTTTGTCCGGAGAGTCGATGGAGGATGTAGCGAGAGTGCTCAAAGAATCGAATGAGACCATTCAAAAATGGATAAATAATAAAGACGAAATTATTGAAAATAATTTTCAAAAGTTAAATAAAGAAATATTTGTTAAATAATAAATTTTGTATAAACAATTATAAATATTTAATTTTTTATTACAACTTATTTTATATCAAAGTTTGAAAAACTATATTTAAAAAATAATTGTCATTATTAATTATTTATTTTTATATTTTTGGCATTATTCATTGTTCAATTTTTATCATTATTAATGAATTATATTACTTGTTTTATTATTGTTTTTATAAATATTTTGAATAATAATATTAATAGTAATAATAAATATATTAATTAATTTTATTACTACTATTATTATATTAGCTTTCCGCTAATATTTAAATAATTTTGCAACATAAAACAGTTTAAATTTAAAACATAATATATATGAAAGTATGTTATTTTTAAAAAATAATCATTTTGATCTTTGAATCTATTTTTAATATTTTTTATTGATTTTAAATGAAAGGATTTCTTAATATTTTAGAATTAAATATTTTATATTATTTAAAAGTCAAAATTATTTTCGTATAAATAATATTAAATGAATAAAAGAATATATATTATTTTTAATTTCGATTTTTAAAGAGAAATAATCAAGAGTGTAAAATTACAAGATTTTTTAAAAAATAATTATTGGTGAATTGATTATTAAAAAGAATATTAAAATAAGTTTGAATTTGTTTTTAATGAAAATAATAATTGCTATATTGACGTAACTACAGCAATAATAATAATAATAATTAGTTTTTCATTTTTAGTTTTTTAAATTTGTTGTGTATCTCTCGCTGATAATTTAAATTAACAAATGTTTACACAATAAATGAAATATTTTAAGAATTTATAACTCTAAGTAGGTCTTTGGCTCCTGTCCGATTTTGCGTTTAGATGCTGAGAATCTTCCGACAATTCAGATCTTAAATAGATTTTTGACGGTTGTGTAGACGATACTTTACGGTATAACGTATATAAAATATATGGTGATCTTAAAATATATAAATTATGACACACCTTTTCAGGTTACCAAGATTCTCTTTTTCTAAACTTTTCAGTTTTTTTTATTTTAAACTTTTCAGATTTTGATTTAGATTTTTCAGTTTTTTTTATTTTTATTTTTTAAACTCTAATTTGGCTCGTCCGCTTTTATACTAATATTCTCTGACCGGATGTTTATTATTTATTGAAAAATTGTAAAGTCCATAATAATTAATTACTTAATTAATTAGATTTAAACTATTAAACTTAATTTTTGTTCGCTTCTTTTCCTTACTTTTTATACACTTTCTTTTCCAATATAATTCTTTTTATTTTGAAATTCAATTCTCCGTTTTTATTCTTGTTGTAAACATATTAATTTCATTATTTTTTATTTATAATTATGCTCTTCTACCTACACACTCCTAATTTTTATTTATACAAAAAATATAATTCTTACGTCAAAAATCATAAATATTTCATGTATGAAATAAATAAATATTTTTTAATTAAAAGTTAAACAAAATACCATACATATACATTTTAGGATACTTTACTATTATCCTAACAAATTCTAAAATTGTTAAATAAGAAACTTAAATGATATTCTTAATTTAAAGTTTAAGGAAAACGTAAAATAATATTAAGAATAATTAAAATACTTTTTGTTTAATTTATAACAATATTTTAAAATTGTAATATTTTTAAAATTTTATAAATAAATTATAATTGATTTATTTAATAATTCTCATAAATTCCCAAAGAAAATGACATTCTTTTGCAAAACTTGAGCGAGGAAGCACAGTATGTTAATATGATTATAAATGACTTCCATGTTTTTACAATCAAGTTTAATAAAAGTTTGTATTTTATAATTATATAGGAAATATAAAACTAAAAATGTAAAATGAAATGAAATGATAAAATGATAAAGACTGAACTTGGAAATCAAAAAATTAAATTTTTTATATCAATTCTTTATGCAGACAGAACTCTCTACTTTGCCAACAAAGTTTTTAAAATTTCAAAATTTAAGATTTAAAAAATTTTAATTAAAAAAACAATAAAAATCAATATAATCTACTTATAATTTATGATTTTAGGAAATATAACATTCTTTTTTGAAGGATCTATCATTCTTTAGTTACTCTATTATTTTCTAAATGATTTATATTTTATTTTTATAAAATAAAATTTCCAAAAATAAGTGTTATGAACATGATAAAAGTTTTCACTCAAATACCATTTCTATCCCTATTGTATTAAAAAAAATATTTCTATGGTTATTTATACAAATAAATCTTTCAAAAAATTCAATCAAAAATAAATCTTTCTTCAGTACAGTATTGACTGGAATAAGTGCAGTATTGATTAGCACATGTGTAGTATTGTGTAGCACATGTGCAGCCTAGGCAGAATTGTTTTTTTGCACTTTTTGTGTAATTTTGATGGTTTTTAAGATAGCAATGATGGTTTCTAAGGTGTATATATAATATACATAATAATATAATATATAAGATAATATAATATAACATAGTATATTATAATATATATAAGTAATGTAATATATAATATAATATATAATATAATAATAATATAAAACATAATATATAATATAATATATTATATATATATATATAATGTAATATATAATATATTATATATATACATATATATATATATATAAATATTTAAATGTTATGTATCATGGTTACGGTAACCATGGTGATTGTGATTATACTTGTGTACATGATTGTATAGATGTTATGTATTATATTGATGTTTAAAGTACAATAGGAATTTTATACATGTCGTTTTTACATGTAAAATAAAATGTTATGTATCTTGGTTACGGTAACCATGGTATTTGTGATTATACTTGTGTACATTAGGAGATTCATGAGGTATTGTTTGATGGTAAACAACATACATATATCATATGGGTTTCAGATATGTACGAAAAAATTGATTTTTGAGCACTTTTTTGAGAATTTTAGAAATTTTCGAAAAAATCGATTTATCAGCACTTTTTCGAAAATGTTGACATGTAATCTGAATGTACGTATATGGGTTACTATTCAAGTGCATGAGTTCTTTTTTGATATTCTGCTTCCTTGTACCTTTAAAATCAATGTGCAATATGTGCAAATTTGCACATTATGCTTATTATAGAGAAGAGTAATCAATATATTATATTTTAAATTGCCCATTCAAATAGAGAATCAAAATGTGCATCAGACACATGATATCGATTTTTGACCCTAGTACTTTTAAAAAATTTGATGTATTGATTTTTGTACTTTTGCACATGTGCAGCTTGAAAAGCACTGTGCTAGCACATTAGAAATGTGCGGCACAATGTGCAGTGATCGATTAGCACTTTTTTCTACGGTCCTTAGTTATGGGGTCACGGTTGCTATGGATACGGGAACCGTTACCACGGTTACAGCCGCCTTGGATCACTGTATCCGTTGCTAATGAAAAACGGTCCTTGGTTACCGTTACTATGGTTACCGTCACCAAGTGAACCGGGACGGTTGCTAAGGTGATCGTGACCGTTGCTATGGTGATCGGGACCGTTGCTAGGGAACCGTCGACCAATCAGAAGTGTTTTTAGGTAATCGCGACCGTTGCTAGGGAACCAGGAACCAATCAGAAGCGTTTCTAAGGTGATCGCAACCCGTTGCCATGGTAACCGTGACCGTTGCTAAGGTGATCGCGACCGTTGCCATGTTAACCCCGCGTGGTAACTGATTACATAACCATGGTAACCGCGCGGTAACTAGTTACGACCCCCCCGGGGGGGAGGTGGGGCCGAATGCCCATTTTTCCCCTACTCACATCCAATCAAATTCACATATCATACCAATCATTATTTACATATTAACACACATGCATGCATTACACAACAACAAACATACAAACATACACTTACATTGCCAGAGAAAGAATCCATGATATAAATAACAATGAGACTCACAATTAATAATTAATAATAAATAATAATGATTAATCACACACATAATTACATAATAAGAAAACAACGTCCGTCCTTGTTTTGGCTTCCAACTACATCGAATTTTTGTTGAGTCTTTTTCTGAAAAATTTGATTTTCTATTTGTTTGAAATTGTCGTTGTAATGTTGGAAAAAAGAGATTTCTATTTGACATAATATTGCGAGAGAGAATTGTTGGTTAAAATTGCATCAACGAATAGACAACAAATATTTTTGTTTGAATTTTCATCGATTATTTAAGTTAATTATTTTTTTATTTAATTATTTATTTATTTAATTTATTAATTTTAATTAATTTATTTAATTATTTTAATTTTATTAATTTAATTATATGTTTTTATTTATAAATTTCTGGCAAAAATGTTCAGTCAAATTGGTAATTCTCCGCTAGATTACATTTATTACTTTTATTATCACTATTTTTACTAAAATAATCAAAATTACTAGATTTATTAAAATTTAAAATATTACGCTTTTTATAAAATAAACTATTTATATACGGATCGAGAACAAAATTACCTCTATTTAGTGGATGGCTCCAATCACCTTTCCTTAAGACGATCTTTTGAATAACCATCATCAATTTCGTCAACATATTCTCCACGTTCTACGAGTCTCATCTCTGAATTGATTGAAGCCACATTGTCATTTCTTCTTTGTCTGAAGTTGTTAAATCTAAAATTACCACTTTGATCTTGTTGTTTCTCCAAACACTGGTAACTGAAATGTCCTTGCTTCTTGCATGTTAAGCAGCATATGTTTGGACAGTTCCTTCGGATATGATCTTCTTCTTTGCATGCAAAGCATTGGATTTTCCGAATTTGGTTGCAGTTCCTGTAGGAATGACCTTCTTTTTTGCAGTTGAAGCATTTGAAGCATTCTTTCTGATTCCACATCTTTGAATTCGCATAATATTTTCTCTGATTTGAAGCGTTTCTCGACAAGTTATTTGCCGCTCTATTCTGAAAGTTTCTTTTCTTTTTCATCATCTGAGCAAAAGTTTCTTTTCGATTGAGGACTGCTACGTCGTTGTCTTCTAGAACATATTCCATTTTCTTGACAATACTTTTGATGTCTTCAATTTTCGTCGCATTACGCATTTTTAATTCTTTTTTTTGTTTCCATATTATTCACACAATGGACAATGAAATAGGACGTTAATTCCTCTTTATTCCATTTGTAAGACAACAGTTTGTCGACCATTGTATCGATCTTCTGAGAAAACAGTGCAGCTGGATCACTCCCTTTCTCGTAATTGTATAAATTCATAAAATCCTGAATTAATGAAGATGGTTTCTCAAAAGCCGCTTTCAACAGTTCATCGAATTTGGTTATCTTCGGATCCACAGCTTCATAAATTGAAATGAGATCCTTGGCAAACAGTTCTTTGATGAATACATTTTGGACATCTCCTTCAATTTTGGAAATTTCAATGAATCTATTGCAATCCGTAATAAATTCATTGATGTCTTGTTGTCCATTGAACGCTTCCGGAATCATATGATTGAGGAAATTTGCGTAGGTCTCCATGTTAGAAGACAAAAGATCTGCACTAAAATATATTTAAATAAACTAAATCACAAACACACATACATCAGTTATATACAGAAGAAAAGGAGAGTCAAAGGTTAACTCTGCTCTCGACCCCGTAATAGTTATATAATACAAATTTAGAATTATTCTAAATTTGGTGATTGTGTAATATCTTACTTAATTAATTTAAATTTAATTCTATAATATCTCACATACACATTTCGGAAATTCTTTTTCCAGCATCAGGAGTTCTAATTGTTAGTTACTGGAGCGGAGAATTGCCAATTTGACCGAACATTTATTTTTGCCAGTTTCAAGGAAAGTGTATAATTAAATTAAATAATTAAATTAATAATTAATAACTAAATAAATAAATTTCATTA
>MQRK01217418.1:20598-36654 GCA_001938485.1 Girardia tigrina
TAATTAAATTAATAATTAATAACTAAATAAATAAATTTCATTAAATAAAATTAAATAAATTAATTAATTAAAAAGAAAATAAATAAATTAAATTAAATAAAAAAATATAATTAAATAAAAAAATATAATTAAATAAATTAAATAATAATTAATTGAAATTAAAGATTGCAATAGTTGACGTTTTACAATAATCAGTAAAGTGACATCAATTAAAACTATTGCTATATCGGATAAGCAGTCACGTGATTATTTAGGAAGCAAGAAAATAAACCGATATAATTGAACAAATGGTGAGCCTCATTTTTATGTATGAATGCTGTGTGAATGCCTGGTAAATGTTTGTTGTATAATGCATGCATGTGTGTTAATATGTAAATAATGATTGATAATGTGTTGATTGGCTGTGTATGTTTGTTGAGTTTTAATTTGTGAATATCTGTCACAATTAATAATTTTTAATGGAAAATCGCAGTCACAATTCCAATTATTAAATACGATTTTCAAAAGCGGTGAATGAGTTCTTGTCAATTTCAAATAAAGTTTTTTAACAATTTTCAATTTTTTCAATGTCGATTTTTAAATGAACTCGAAATCAAATTTAAATTAATCGAAAAAGAAACGAAAGTTTATAGAGCTAAATTAACTGAACAAACTGAAAGATATAATAAAATGGTTGATGCGATGAAAGATATCGCTAAAATGACCGGCGAATTGAACATGGAAGAGCGTGACTTGTTATCCGTAGCATATAAAAACGTAATCGGAAGTCGGAGAGCATCGTGGAGGATGATGAGTAGCAATAGAACAAAAAGATCCTTCTCGACTTCCACTGATTAAAGCCTACCGAAGTCAAATTGAAAGAGAATTGAAAGAAGTCTGCGCTGATATAATAGCCTTACTCGATGAGTTCTTGTTGGTGGCTTCAAATGGTGGTGAAGCTAAAGTGTACTTCTTAAAAATGAAAGGCGATTACTACCATTTTCTGTCGACCTCTCTTCCTAAAAAATCGTGGAGACACGGATTCCTGTCCAGTTACTTAAATTGTTTTTTCCAGAGAAAACTATTTTGTAATCTATATATATATATATATATATATATATATATATACTAATACATGAAATACATCGATTAAAATATATTCCAGGCCTCTCAGTAACAGAGGTGGTGCTCCTCTTAATCCATATGGCAGAATATTAAATTCATATAATTCTTGACTATCAGTAAAAGTAGTCTTCCCTTTGTCTTCTTTAACATTAAATTACCAATATCCATCATGCTTTTATTTTAATCTTAATTATTATAATTTATTATTTATTGTTTCGAATTCTGTGTTGATTTAACAGTCAGTCAGTTAAATCGACTCCGGGAGCCTTTCGGCAAATGAGCTTCACAGACAGATACGTCTCTAGGCGGACTATGCAGAGTTATCTCATTTTTATGCGGATTCACTCACTGTTCCTCCACTTTTTCGCATCTTGTGCTGTCCATAAATGGAAATACCAGCGGAAATCGCTTTGGAAATCGACAAACGAGGAGTCCGAGAATGGAGTGAAATAGAGGAAGTGAGCCGGACGTATATTAGTATTGCACGAAACACAAATCATACTTCAATGGTGATTTTAAACGATCGGGGGGGGGATAAATAGACTGCAATTACGTAGTCGTAGCGGCGTTAGATCGGATCAGAGTGTTAAAAAACCGTATGAAGCTGATGAAAAGGGCGATCAAAAGACGGAAGAGGATCATCACAAAAGTTTTTCAAGAGTACAATTATGTTTTAGATGTCAAAGGAAGGGACCCATTGCTAGATTCTGTCGGGTGGAAAACGTGAGCGAGGAGTTGTCAACGTCAGCGGCTTCTCGGAGGGATTAAAGGCGCTTCCAATTATTCGATGTATCGTTAATGGAAAAAAACTGCAGAGTATTATTGGATACCAGGCGTTCACAATCGGTTGTGAAAAAATGTAATATGGAAGGACCGTTGATGCAGCGGAATCGAGAACAAGTTACTCTGGCTAATGGGTCTTAGGTGTTTGTGGGTATATATACTGCAAGGATCAACGTGGATGATAAAGAGGTAATCGAAAATTATATTGTAATGAAGATGTTGCCTGAAAATTTGGATTTATTGTTGGGTGTTGATGTGATTGTGAAATTAAGAGGAATGGTGTTCCATAATGAAAATATAAAGTTTCAGGTGAGGTCCGATCAAGTAAATGTTTTTAGTTTGTGTCCAAGTGTCGAGTTGTCTGGGACTAGAATTACTGAAGAGGGAGGTACGAAGAAAAATAATTTCAGGATTCGTTTCGACAAAGTGTGGACAGTTACCGTGGAGAAAAACCGCATTGAATTAGTCAAAACCAAAAGACAAATCAACGATGTATATTTTAAATAAATGATGCAAAAAAGGTAATTAATAGAGTATGACAACGATAAAATGGGCACGTCAGTGTAGTCAATCCCCATTTATCGTATAGCTCAGTTGAATAAGGATAAGATAAGACCCGTGGTCGATTTCAGGGAATTGATAAAATATGTCGATGTTTACAGTGGTTCTTCGGACGTTTGTGTAGAAATGTTACGTGAGTGAAGAAGGAAGAGTGACAGTTTTTCAATTTTGTACTTATCTGAAGCTTACATGCAAAACAATGTTGATCCGGCATGTGGTGGTTTCAGTCATGTATTATCAACGGAAAAAAAGTTCGCGTTAACAAGGATGTGATTTGGTCTAAATATAGTCCCTACCATCATGACGGAAATTGTGGGAAAAGTCTTGTCGTCCGATCAAACGATTAATGCTGCCACTGGATCCAATGTTGATGATATTTTTGTAGATGAGTCTAATGGTAATGTGGAGGAAGTGAGATGTTTGTTACGAAAAAGGAATTAAAATTTTGAGATGCAACATCGACGAAAGATATTAAAAATATGATCACAAAAATGGAGTATCTTTTAGAAGACAATGAAATTGCTGCAGTTCAAAGAAAAGAAAATGTTGCGGATATAATACGGAGGAAAAGAAATTTTTAAACCAATCAAATCTACGACAAAATTTCTAGAGACAACAGCCAGTACAAAAATTGAATTTTGAAAAAAGAAATTTTATCTGTTATCAACGTCAAAAGAAAGGACATGTTAAAAGAAATTGTCCACAAGTAAATATATTAATTTGCTATGCTTGTAGAGAAGACAGACACACATCAGTGTTTTGAGATGAGACAGAGAAGTCCGAATTTCAGAGATAAAAGAAATAGAAATGTTGCGGCTAACTTCCAAGATCGGATGTCAACGGATGATGAACCAAGTGGAGACGAATTAGGGCAAAAACACCTAAAAGATCGAGCTTCGACATTTGGAGAGGTATTCGGAGTCATACACTAGATAGACGTAAGAGTATTCTTGAACCAAATGTAAATAATATTTTTGTTGATAATATTGTAATATAGATAATAATAATAAAATTTACTCATAAAATGAATTTAGAGATGTTAATTATATTTCACACCCAATTAGAGTTTACTAAGATTGTTTATCATGTGATGAAAGATAATAATATGATGATAATAATATTAACAATAAAATTGATGAACTTTAATAATAATAATAATAAAATCAAAAATAATAATAACTGTTAAGAGAACTCACACATTTGACAGAACATTTATTACATTCACAATTTTTATCATCTTTATGATGATCAACAGTAAGGCTTTCACTAGATTCTATTGTTATTATTGTTATTATTCACTAGAAATTATTGTTTATTAGTTTTTTAAATTATAAATTTATTTTTTAATGGTTGACTTTTTCTGTTGTTGTCCGAATCACACCAACAAATCATCAAATAAGAAAAACAAATTTTCAAATCTTATTAAAACGCATCTTAAAGGACAACGGGGGCATCACTTCCAGTCTCCTTCAATAAAACTAAAAATCATGTATTGCGTTTGAAATAAGAATTCAAGTTCATGACACAAAATTTTATTTCTATCTCATTAACAATTTTTAAAACAAATATTTGTGAGGAACTTAAATACTTTCTTTTCTCTACACAAACCATTTTTTTAAAATAAAAATAAATAAACATTCGATATTGTTACATTATTAATAATGAATTTTAATTTTATAATCGTTGTTGGTGTGAGAGCGGGTAGAGCGCGGTCGCGGTGTCCCGGGGTTGGGAAATCAGTGTTTAAATAAACATTCGATATTGTTACATTATTAATAATGAATTTTAATTTTATAATCGTTGTTGGTGTGAGAGCGGGTAGAGCGCGGTCGCGGTGTAAATAAAAATAAATAAACATTCGATATTGTTACATTATTAATAATGAATTTTAATTTTATAATCGTTGTTGGTGTGAGAGCGGGTAGAGCGCGGTCGCGGTGTCCCGGGGTTGGGAAATCAGTGTTTCCGGAACGAGGGTGGAAAGAAAGACTTATCTCACCATTTGTAACATAAGATTTTACTATGATCTTTCTTATTGGTGTAATCGGTAATAATTTCTCCACAGCGACATTATTTTCTTTACGCAACTCGTTTTCAGACAATTCTAGCAATTTAAAAGTGTCATTCAAACGCGATTTATCGTAATTATCAGTCGATTTTAGATCTTTATTGTCGTCATAATCAAGTAGCATCAAATAATATTTAAAAATATTTTTTTGCATAATATTTGTAAACTAAATAAATTTGAGAAGGAAGTTAAACATTAGACTTTAAGAATATTTAAACTAAAGAATATTTAAATTTAACAAATTTTTACAAATAATCAAAAAACGATCATCAGAATTTATTGTGATTAATTTCGACGGATCAGCCGTCATCATCAGACTGAATTAACAATGATATACTTGCGTTTATATATCAAAGCAATGTTTATGTAATCATTATGTCATTTAAATCATGAAAATACTTTCAATAAAGTTGAAGAGGATGGTGTTTGGATATTGATTTTAGGATCAAAATTGTAAGATCAAAAAATAATATACATTTTTGGGTTCTTGATCAAAAGAAGTTGTCATTAACACAAAACTATTTCTACCACAACTTGAGTTTTTTTAAACAAATATTCCCGAGGAACTTTTGCACTTTCTTTTTACACAAACCATTATAAATAAGAATTGATATAAATATAAATATAATTATGGTTATTGTATTTTTTTACGAATTAAAATTCTTACTTTTTTTAATAAAAAATTATAACGTGAACTTTTGTCAGAAAGATTTTGTTGCGTCTTTTATTAAATTTCAATTTTATTGTACCTCTAAATTTACCTGTTTCTCAATTAAATTTCCCAATTCTATACAATAAGATTTTTCATTTCGTTTTCATAATAGTTTTAAAAATTACTTTGGATTTAATAAAATAATATTTTGAAAATAGAATTTAAAATCGCAATTTCGTCTAATTTGACAACTTTTTAATTACCCCTTTTTGACATAAAAAATAAAATTATATTTCCATTAATAATTACGTTTTCCAAATTAAAATTAAAACCGCAGTTTCATTTAAATCGATTTAATTGTTTTACAATTATATTTTGATTCCAATTAAAATTTCCAAAATAAAATTATAGTGATATTTTTAATTTACTTCGATGTAAACTAAAAGAAATTTACAAAAAATATTTTAGTTTACTTTCATTTCGCAAATAAAATATTAATCTTTATATTATTTTTGATTTTATTTCACTTAAATATTTTCATCAAATTTGAAATTAACATTTTTACTTTATAATAAATCTTTGCATAAATCCTTTAATAAACCTACCGTAAAATTTATTTTATTTTTTACATGAATTAAATTTTTACATTAAATTTCTGAAAATCTTATTTTAACATATAACAATATTTTACGGAATGTAATTGTTTAATTATTAATTTGTTAAGATTCAAACATTTTTGATATCAACAACGCTCCCAATATACATTATTTAAAAAACAAATAAATTTCACATTAAATATTAATTTTTGAAATTAAATATATACAAAATATTTGAATGCAGTTTTCATTACGATATAACCGTTTTAAAAACTACAAAATTAAATATTAAATTATATAAAATTAAAAATGTAAAAACATGTTCAAAACAAGTGTTTAATTAATTATGACAGTTTTTAAAAATTACAAAAATTTAAACATGTTAATCCAATATTTTAAAAGTATATATCGAAATTACAAAAGAAGTTAATTTAAAGCCACAAACTCCAAAATATTCCTTGAACTTGTCGGTAGAAGAGACAATACCAAAACAACATACAACAAACTGAATGTTTCCTTAAAATCGATTCCAATGAATCTAAATAAATTAAGAATTATTAAAATATAAATAATTGTTTAATGTTCAAATGTTTAATTTTACTTATTAAATATTATGAAACAATTGAAAATTTTGATTATTTTATCCAATTAAAATTAAATGAATTATATTTATTATTTTTTAGTTTCCATTTACAGAAATTATATATTATTTATTAACAAAAATTTTAAAAAAATATATTTTTTAAGCATACTATTATGAATGAAAATAATCAAATAAATGATGTAACAAATAAAATTAATAAATCTGTTGAGTCTACTGAATTATCTCTTAAAAGTCGAACGAGAAAAAGATTTATTCCACCGTCAATTAAACAAAAAATCATTGAAATGTATCAAGAAGGAAGAAAGGTAAAAGAAATTGCAAAAGAATGCGATGTAACAAATAAAACGGTCTGTAATTATGCAAAAAGATATAACGAAGAACTATTCAAAAGTTTCAATAAAAACAATAAAGACGAAAATATTTCAAATCTTAATTTATCAAATAATGATAATGAATATCCAAATATTTTTAAAATGCCTCTGAGAAGAAATCGCCAACATCAAATTTTGTCGCCTTCAAAGAAAGAGAAAATTATTGAAATGTATAAAGAAGGAAAAAAGATTAAAGAAATTGCTAAAGAATTAAGTTTATCAGTGCAGTCAGTTTGTAATTATAGAAAAAGATATAATAAAGAACTTGTCGACTCAATCTCTAACTCACCGAATGATAACAAAATGTCTCTGAAAAGACATCGCGAACATTGTGAACATCAAATTTTGTCTCCTTCAAAGAAACAAAAAATCATTGAAATGTATCAAGAAGGAAAAAAGATTAAAGAAATTGCTCGAGAACTTAATGTATCAGTGAAGTCAGTTTGTAATTGCAGAAAAATATACAATAAAGAACTTGTCGACTCAATCTCTAACTCACCGAATGATAACAAAATGCTTCTACAAAGACATCAAGTTGTGTCTTCTTCAATGAAACAAAGAATACTTGAACTGCATCAAGCAGAAAGAACAATAAATGAAATAGCAGAAGAATGTGAAGTGTCTAAATCGACAATATTTAAATATTTAAAGACACATGAAAAAGAATCATTAATAATAAATACAAATACGGAAAACAAAAGAGAAACATTTATTCCATCAAAAACCACAAACATCTCGAATGAACCAAAACTAAAAGCAGTTGAAATGTTTGAAAGTGGACACAGTTCGTCAGAAATATTTTCTAATGCCACAGGAACAAGTAAAACGAAAGTCGTTTCTCCGACCAAGAAAACCTCTTATGAACCGACAGAAGAAATAAGAAAGAATCAAAATTTAATCGATTATGAAAATAAAACAGAAGAAAATGTATTGAAAAAGCAATTAGAATGTATCGAATTAGTTTTGTCCGGAGAGTCGGTGGAGGATGTAGCGAGACTGCTCAAAGAATCAAATGAGACCATTCAAAGATGGACAAATAATAAAGATGAGATAATCGAAAATTGCTTTTTAAAGGAAAAAATATAAAATTATAAGTTTAGTGACATGGTTGTATTCCTTACATCAGAATTTTGATTATTTTAATATAGACACTTTCTAATTTTATTTTGTTAGAAATATAAAGTACTTAATTCCGTCTCAGATTGAAACAAAGGTCATTTTGTGTTGCTCTGACCAAAGGTCTTTCTATTCACTTTTTCTAATGGTTACAAAATATCACTTTGTTATATTTGCCATATCTTTTCTTTCAATAATCAACGTCACTTTTTCCTTTTATCGTGAGGATGAAGAGGAACGAGAATTTGGGTTTGAACGTGAAGATCTGGAATCAGAAAATGGTAACATTTACAAGTTTCGACCAAAATTTCAGACAATGAATTTCAATATGCACCACAAATATTGGCTGACAAAAATGATGGGAATTCTTCATGATTCAAATCGAATGCATGTTAGACCGAACACGTTTCGACATGACTATCACAAACGAAAGGAAAGAGCTCGTGAAGATGTCAATGACCATATGATAACTGATGATCCTGAGAAGAGGAACATGGTCCAAGAGTGGGCCAACGAAGCACTTGATGGAGCTCATGCATACTACTAAATCTGTTTATACAAAATTAGACTTAATTAAAGGCTTTGATACATTTTTTTGACTTTTTCATGCTGGGTAACCATAAACAGTTGTATTAAAAACTCATATGTACTGTATATTCTGTTCAGGAATTTCTTTAGAGGCATAAAAATATGGCCAAGCTTGGATGCGATGTAAAGGATTGCACTTTAATTTTAATTTCTTTTTGTAATAAAAATGTGTGTGATTGTTTTTCGTTTTTTTGTATACTAACTATATCTCCTTTTTTTCAGGCATGCATCATCATTTATTTTTACGTTGAGTTTTCTATATATTTATTAAGAACACCAACATAAGTTTTCGAACTTTTATTTTCAATACAATTAGAATTGTCTTTTGCACCACTCTCAGGAAGGTTCTACCGATAACCTCCTTTACAGTTTTCATTACTTCTTCCATATCAAACTTTACTCTCAGATATTCATATACTTTTTCTGTTCCTGCATGACACAATAATCAATGTGTCTGTATGATTAAATCATTCCGTTTTTCTTTTGGTATCCATTCTTTTTGACTTGTTCTCGCTTGGCTCCTTGTAGTCACTGCTAACAATCTAGTCTTATTCTTACCCTTTTGAGCTTATTCATGTTTCATTTGACATTGGGTACACGTGTCGCAATTTCGTCTGGATAGCATATCCACGTTGTTGTGTAGTTCTCCTTTCCAGCATTCTATTTCTATATCTAAACTATTCAAGTAATTCATCCACGTTTGGAATTAAGCTGTTAATGGTTTCTTTGTATGAAACATGACCGTTATAGCTTTATGGTCCTATCTCAGTTTAAATATTTTCCCATACAAGTAATGTTTGAAATGTTGGCAGAAGTAAAAAATTTCTTTTCTTGTTATACAATATCTTTTTCGTGTGCTGATATTGGATGTGATCCATGTGCCATTACTTGCTCCTTGTCTGATTCACCTATCTGCGATAGTACCACCCCTATACTGTCAAAACTAGCATCAAAACTATATGTGAAAACTAAACTATAAATAAACAAGTTGTTTTAAAGTTAATATCTAATCAAAGTATCATACAGATATAGCTTTCATATTTCATAAGCTTTAAAATTACGCCTAAAACATAAATAAGCGATAAAGATTTATTTCAAAACATGATCAAAAATCAGGACCATTCAAAAAACGACATTATTTTTTAAACAATCTAATATTTAAAACACTATTTTCATTGATGACTTAAAACCTTTACGGCTGAGGTATTCCAAGAAAAAGTTTTTTGCCATAATACCAAATCGATTGTAGATGTAGCAGCAAAAACTTTACAATTTTTAATTTCTTCTGCTCTCTCCTTTACTAATTTTGAATAATATTAGTCATTATAATGAGACATTCTTCAAAAGATTTCCGTTGTCTAAAATTTCCTTCATTTATTATTACATTATTATTGGCTTCTAAAGCGTTGTTGGTACTGGGATTTCCTACTGAATCACCTTCAAATCATCTTTTGTTTTTTAAATCCAAGGTCTTTCGAAATATCTTAGAAATATTTTTACTTGTATTTTATCTATTTCATATTCTTTTAAAAAATAATCTAATGGAAATATCAAAGAAATGCTCAGATGGCATTGCTTGCGTAAACTTTATACTTGATCGAATACTTGAACGAAGAATCTTATTTTTAATCGATTTTAGTTTTGTATCTAAAATGTAAATTACATGGGTCCAGCACTCTATTTTTGTCTCATATTGATCAAACGCCCTAACTAATCCATTTTTGATAGATTCTATGGCCTCAGCAAGTAAAACTAATGGTTTATATATGATACTTTAAATACACTACTTTTTAATGTATAAAAATAAACAGGAAATTATCGGATTGTTCATTAAGGCAGATTGGCAAGCGAAATTGATGATAAGAACATTTTTTATCGTTAGTTCTTATCATAAAAACCGGATAACCTTGATAGATAAGTTTATAATTTGCATCTGTGGCAAGTAATTTGCCATTTTTTCAGTTCTTTTGAGTAATCCAATCGTTGTAACAAAATATTTCATATAGACCTTGTTTTCATTATCAAAACCTACATCATAGTCAGCAACAAATGGCTGATTATCATCATCAGATGTTGTAGATCGTTCATCACACCAATTCCTTAATAAATTAATATCAAGCTGATTCTGTTGACGTATCTAGGTGATTGATAAAATTATTGTTTAAAAAGAAATCAAAACAAATAAATATTTCTATTATTTGATATATATATATATATTGATATATATATATATATATATATATATATATATATATATATATTGTAATATATTAATTTTAGTTAATGCATTGTGACGTTTGCGGATTATCGACCTGAGGTGTGTGTCATTTCGTTAGATTTTGTTTTTTTTGTATAGTTCAGAACACGGACATGTCAGTCTTAGACAAATTATATATAAGAATAAGAAACAAACGGTACAGTGGATTTAAAATAATAGATAAAAGAAATTTGATCCTTCAATTACTTTCAGAAAATATTATATGTGAAGGACTCATGTGAAAAGTCCATCCTTTTAATTTTTGAATAAATAATTTTTTATAAATAATATTTGAAATAAGTAAATATTTAAAATCAAAAGTTTTCTAAACTTTTCTAAACTAAAATCAAAAGTTTTTCTAATAATGTAAAAAATATCGTAATTAATTTTAAAAAGTTATTTTCGAGAATAATCGAATTTTATTTGCAGTGTAAAAAAAATCTTAAAATGAAATTAATTGGGAAATAATGGATTTTTAAATAATTGATTAAAATATTGATTTGTAAATATTGTAAAAAATAAAACATTAAAATCTTTATTAATTAGAAATGTTTCAAAAAAAGAGAAATAACATTAAACTAATTCTAAAATAATAAAATATCATTATGATTAATTTAGTAAAAAATATGACTACAAAATTTTGTTGGTTTTTAATTTAAAAATAAGGAATGTAAATTTTCAAATAAATAGAATTAAAAATTTTCAATTTTAATATAACTTATCAGTTATTTATATTTATAATTTCATATTTTTATATAAGAATCTGGTCATCAAGAAAACGATAGAAAGTTCCTCTACAAAAATTTTCATTAAAAACAACAATTTTTTATACAACAAAAATTGTTTCAATAATTGTTAAATGTGTTATTAATAAATTTTTGGTGTTATTCATATTTGCAACACAAAATTATATTGAATTAACGCAGTTAAATAAAGGTCAGAATTGTCGAGTTGAATTATTTATTTTTTTAGACAATTTACAATTTTTTGCGCCAAATAATGCTTTGTTTATTTTATTTAAACAAATCACATTGAAAAAAAAGGAAAATTCAGATAATCATAATTACATTATTAATTTTTTTTTACATTTTCAAAAAATAAAGAAGTGGAATGAGAAAATAATTAGTTCAGAAATTCGATAATAAAAAAGAACGCAACATAATAAGATGATTAAGTCAAAATTAAGATTGCAACAATTGAAATGTTTCAAAAATGTCTTTCCAATAATTAGTTTCATTTCCAAATTAATAATCATATCACCAATCATTTCTTGTTAAATCATTCTTTTCCTTCATTTTTTTGATATTTGATTTTCACGGAGGTCAGTGATTAATTTCAATTTGAATTTTCAACGCAATAGGGAGAATTCATCATGGCTAAATAGCTTAAATTTTCAATGACTGTTTGTTTGACAATTGATTTCTGATCGTTATTTTTTTTAGGAGTAAAATCTTTAATTTATCGAAATATTTTCGAATTGGTTCGATTTGAAACGGTTTAATCTGACACAGAATTCCGATTAACGATTTATGTAATCTAGTCGATTTTAGTAGATATTTCTTCATAGATTAGTCGTTAGAAATCAATTTATCAGTAATTAATTGAATCAGATCCGGTGCTAAAGTCTTAAACAATTGCTCGTATTTTAAGTAGCAAAAGTCACTAAGAAAAACGTGACTGAATTTTTTTTTGTTTTTTAATTAAAATTTATTAAAATTTCAAACTGCACTTATTTCTTATTCTTTTCTGAATCTATTGTTAAATTTTTATTAAAATCGTCATCATTTCTATTCCCGCAATAATTGATGGTTCTATATGTGCCGCAACATAAAAACGTATTATTTGTTCTATTTTATTTATTGTAATTTTTAAAAATATCACTCCCACAATAACTAATGGACTGTCATTTGCATATGTGACTTGTATATCGCACTTTCCTATTCTGTCACTCATTTTCAACTTCTCAATAATATTCAGACTAATTACGTTTATCTTTGCTCCTATATCTAGTAAGCAATGTTTTTTAATCACATCCTCTAACCAAATTTTTATACTAGGTCTACCATTCATTACCTCATGTGCTATTTTTGTTAAAGCGTGGTGTCTCCATAGATTCAACTCCATAAGTGAATTATTACCATTAACATTATTAGAATTGAAAGAATTATAATAAGGATAATTACTATTTTTTAAAGATAATATTTCATCACGTCTTTCTTTAATACAACATACACAAAGTATCATTAATAAAATCATTATTAGTAAATATATTATCAGTACATTCACATTCGTTTCGAATTACGTTATTTTCTTAGCATTTTCGTTAATAAAATCATTATTATATTCATCACACTCATATTCAGCACATTCAGCATCATTCAAAATCACACATTCATTATCTTCATACACATTCGCATCATAACATTCGATGTCAATCACATACTTAGTTAACCCAGATTGATAGCTCCTAGCGCCTCCCTGTAAGCAGGAGCCTCTTCTTTTAAATCTCGATCATTGCTCTGGGCTTCTTCTTCCATCTGTACTGTCCGATCGTCGTCGAACATATTGATTGAGTTCATATGACGCCTTTTGTCTCCATCATTATCCGTCGTTGGGTGGTCTTTGTATCTCCCACCATTGTCTTGACTAAGGTTTCTGTTGCAATATCTCTGTTTGAAGTATCCCTGTTGATCGTCAAAAGATTTTCTATTTGACCAGCATTGATATTTGAAATGTCCACTTTTGTTACACGTGTTGCATCTTATGCTCGGGCATTCTGCGCGAATGTGGCCTTCTTCTCTGCATGCCCAGTATCTGCGAACTCGAATTGGACCAGGATTTCGTTCATAATTTGGAAATCTTCTAAAAAAAGGTAATTGGTTAACGTTACTCGCGCTCTGCATCGTCTGCCTCCTGAAATCAGTCTCTTGTCTCGGTTTTCTTGCACAATCGGCATATATTTTTTTTACGTGAACTGCAGCGAGTGATTGTTCGCTTTCTAATTCTTTCTTTATTTCTTCCATTCTGCAAATCACTTCCTTGGCCTTGTCCAACGATTTGACATCTCGCATCTTGAGCTCTTTCTTTGTTTCTCTGTCTTTAATTGCATAGTGTGTCAAGAACAACATTAATGCCGGCTTCGTTAACTTGTGTCTGATAATATTATCAACTAACTTTTCGATTTTTTCAAAGAATTGTGAGCAATTCTCATCCGATTTACGGAAACGTAACGCAGCTTCCAGATCTACTGCTAAATTTTTTTTGGTTCAAACGCTTTTCGGAGTCGGTCTTCAAATTCTTCAGTTGTGTTTTGGGTTTCTTCATATTGGGTTACTAATTCGACTGACAAGAATGCTTTTGTCAGAGTTTCCTGAAATTCTGGAGGCTGTTGAGTGAGCTCGAAGAATCTTTTTAATTCAAGAATAAAATTATTCAGGTCTCCGTTTCTCTGAAATGTTTCTGGTGGTCTGATAAAATTTTGTACTCTGGTCGTTGTCGCCTGTTAAAAGACAAGATGCTTTACTAAGAGATATTAAATAATACAATAATGAACTAAACATTCAATTGGTATATCTTATATATCAGCACACCTCAATCCGGTTGCATAAATGGATTAGGGAGATCTGCTGGGTTAGCATCACATGATTGACACCGCACACTATTACATGCATACATTATATCATCAAACTCTCAATCATGTTACTCAATTTCATATATCATAATCACGCATACATTCCACATACATCGAATAATGATAATAATATGTTTATAATAATAATCTCAATAATAATTAGCAACCATAATAATAATAATAATTCACACATCCTTACAATGTGAATATGTTCTAAATTATTGGAATAAATGATACATTTATCACTTTTCGATTCTAAAAAATTCGCGCAGAATATTAAGCCATTCAAAATGCTGAACATGTATTATAGACCTTAACACCTTCATTGTGCTTCTTGTATACTTCTTTGACCATTTATATCTGTTAAATGTCCTGGTGAAATCCTCTGAAGATTTTTTATCATCAAATATGCGGATCTTATACTTTGCAAAATTAGACCCTCTAGTTCCTTCTTTCACGTGTACAGCTTCTTCTACGTCTACACTATTGCCTATATAATCGGAAATTTCAAAGTTACTCATTTTGACGGTATAAAATAAGTTTTTCTATAAAGATAGCATATACTAATAATTAAATAGTTTAATTAGTAAGTTATAAGTTTGCTAAAAAAATTTTACCGTTTTCTATAAATGTTGTTTATTGTATTGTATTGTTTATGATATATGCATTATTTCTTTATATATTTTTTCATAAAATTGTTGAGTCTATCTGGTGTTTTAAATATTTATAATAAAAGAACTCAATTGATTTTATAAAAATATATTTTTTTACAAATTTTATTTACAAAATTAAAGGTAAAAATGTTACTAGTTTTTCTTTTGGCTCCTGGCCGATTTTATATTTTATTAACCGAGATCCTCAACGACAACTCAGATACTTTATATATTTTAAAGGTTAGGACTACACTTTACAGCGTAGTATATAAAATATAGTGTATTTTAAAAATAACTGACGTTCTATAATTCCATTAGCGCTGTGGTGATATGGGCTCGAAAATTGCTATTTGATTAACATTGATTTGTTAAAATCTGTGAAAGATCTTGATTCAAAAACTTTTCCTATCATATCTTACATATAACATATATATCATCCACACAATATGTCAAAAAATATGACATTAATTCTGGTCTGATCCATTTATGATTGAGAATTCGGTCAACCATCTTTTCGATTTTATTGCAATATATAATCGCTTTCCTGTAGTTGATTATTTCTTGCAGATCTTGAATCAGCGACGTTGGTCTTGTGATTACTTTCCTGAGTCTGTCAACGAAATTAAAAATCTTACTGTCCACATTTTCATACGTGGCAAGCAAATCACGGTGTATAAATGCTTTACCCACCAGTGGTTGTAATGTCTAACTGATTTGTGAAAGCTCAAAAATCGCTGGCAATCTGCGATGAACTGTTCCAGATCTCCATCTCCATTATGCATTTGAGGCACCAATTTTATAATGGCACTTGGCGTGGTCGCTGATGGTGCAAGAGCGGGCGCAGCGATATTGTGGCTGCGGCACGCCAGCGACGGGGAGCAGTCATCCGGTCGGGGGGTCACATTTAAAATTTTTACTTCGAGACTCAGGTTGATGACGATCGTATCGACTCTCCGTTTGACGACCGCACATTGACGAATCGCGTCATCGATTTCCCGCGAGTTATTCGATCGATTTTCTGCGAATTCAATTTCGACTTTCTGTTTCTGCTTTAAATCGATTAAAACTGGAT
>MQRK01217420.1:0-10232 GCA_001938485.1 Girardia tigrina
AAAATAAAAATAATAACAACAATAAAATAAATAACCACATTCACAAAACCGAACCCACTTCCCTTCCCTTGATACCCCGCGGGAGGACGGGTTGTGTTAAACGCTTCCACTGCGCTGCTAATTTTCTTTTACTCTAATTTAAATTAACTTCAAATTTTCTTTTACTCTAATTTAAATTTAACGAAACCGAACAGATATAGAGGGGGAATATGAAGAAAATGCATCTAATAAAATGATTACCAAGATTATTGATTCAGAATTAGAATTCATTGCTATGGATATTACTTGTAAAGATAATAACGAAGATCTGGACGGCGAGAAAGTTTCTGATTATGATACCTCACTGGATATTATTGAGAACTATGATGACAATAATTTAGACGATGAAATTAAATATTACAATGGTGAAGTTGCAAATACACCGGAAAGGGATAATTTGCATAAAATTATTGAAGAGTTAAAGGAATATTTTTTACACTTTGCTTCACGAAATATAAATGGTTTTTACGAAATAAAACGCAATATATGGAAGCAGTTAAAATGAGAGATGGGGATTGGTGCAAAAATAAGATTGAAAAATAAAATGAATTTATGTTTTGTTTTCATAAAATAAAATTTGTTAATTTTTTTTGGTATTTCACTTTTGGGTAATCTTCACTTTTTGGAAATCCTCACTTTTGGGGAAATTTATAAAAATCTTCCCAAAAAGCGACGATGGACTGTACAATATTTAAAACATTCCTCACAATTGTATTTTAATATATTTTATTATGAATAATTTAAATATCATTATTTGTTGACGAAATTTATCGAAATCTAATAAACGCTATTAAATAAAGTTCTACCAACCTGTTAATCAAATGTTATGAAGGGAGACCTTAATACGAATATACAACATAATTTTTGAAATATATTAATGAGATTTTAATTAACATATGCCAATACAAATGTAGTGGTACAATAATCGATGGAAAACAAAAAACTGACTTTTGTTTAATCAAATCGAATAAAAATTGGTTAAACGTGGGAAATTAAAATATTGTAATTATGTCGGTAAAAATAAAAGCTTTATAAAAATAACCGATTTCTGATTTTTTATCTCAATTTTTAAATTGTAAAAGAATGAAATCGAGCGGACCAGAGCTGCCGCCTCATTGTTCAGCGAATCGGCATCCGGACAACCCACTTGGACGCATCGAGTGGACCACCGACTTATGCGACGCTGCCGACAAGACCAACACACTTCGGTGAGCCGCTGTGGGCCGTTTGCCGACGCACGTCCGCGTATCGCCCGTTGGACACTGGAACCGACCGATCATGTCCGCCAGCGACAATTTGCCGCACAATTAAGAGGTGCTGGTTGCCGCCACTCGGTTCGGCAGTCGGCACCACAACAAACATTAAAAAATATTATTTTAAAATATCTTTCACGTAAAACATTTGTTGAAAGCATTTTATCTTCTAAATTATTTACGTTAATTGCATTATAAAAGCGGATATGGTTAATTTAAGATCAATAAAACTCGGTAAAATAATTTCATTTTATGCTTCAAGAAAACCTTACAAGTTTGTTGAAAGTAAAGAGATCTTTTATGGAGGCCGGGAAGAGAACGGTAATTAAATACTCTCTAATCGTAATTAAATTAACAGAAATTTAATTTATTCGAAACCTATCAATTTAATAAATAATCATAATAAAAACGCGAATAAAGCAGCTCCAAAAATATAATTAAAAAAAGTCGATTTTTCATTAAAATTTAATGGAAAAATTTTCTTTGACGACTACAATTTATAATTTAAAATTCTGTTTGAAAATATAAATAAAGAAAAAATAAATAATTAAAAATATCAACAGCAATCAATCTTTTGAAGAAATTTTCAATTCAGATAAGAAAGAATTAGTGTGAGTTATGTTTTTTTTATTTTATATATATTAATAATGATGGACGACGAAAGAAATACATTTTGTGATAATTCTGTTCAAATGTTTCATTGATTTACTTCCTTATTTATTTAACCGTTCCAAGACGACTTTTTCTACAAACAACAGAAAGTGGAATAGCAAGTCATTGAACGGAGGAACAATCTGTTGATAACATATGTCACTAGACTCTAGTCATAGCATGATAAGAATAGTAAAAGACGGAATGTACTGAATAAATCCCCTGGAAAACGCATTTGAAAAGTTCAGAATTATGTTGAAATCTCTTGGGATTAAAAAGTCCCTGTAGTCCTGAAACGGTTAAATGTCATTTTTACAGCACAAGTGATGTGTTCGTTGAGCTTCCTGGACTAATATAGAATTATAAATAATATCTGCATTATTACTGAATTTAGAAGTTGCAAGTTGTAGGAGAAAAAATTTAGATTGTTACTCTGTCAGTTTTCGTTGTCATATAAACTGTGATGACGAAAATTAACGAAAATACATATTATTTAAAATCAAAGTGATTTTGTTTGTTCGAGTAAAAAATTGCGCGAAATGGGACGATTGTTTATTGAATTAAAGATTTATCTGTTTGAAAAATTTTTCTTTTAATTTCTCTGTATATTACAGATTGTCCTTTAAAAATATCGTTTTTACAAATCCAGATAATAGAGAAATAACTTTGCACCAATGACATTCAAAAATATAATTACACAAAATTACCATGCTGCTGAATTATCAGCTGGCAGTGGTGTTTCAGTATATCAAACTCATGTCTCATGATCTCACTACTCATACTCTCCTTGGAATCTTCCAGGAAAGTCTCCAAGGAATGAGAATCAACGAAGACGATATTTGTGTGACGCATTTCCAGGAGAGAGAATATGAGGCGGTCACAAATGTTAGTGTCAGGAGAGTATGGGGGTTGGTCAAGACGATGGCAACGTTTCGTCTCCAGGAAGGTGATACTTACCCCGGATGCATGCACTGGTTGATTGTCATGAATCAGCGTAAAATTTTCCCATTGGACGGCTATTCTTGTCTGTCGCAGCTGGTGGGTGTTAAATGATGTGAAGGCGTCTTTTAGGAATGCTATGTACACCTGTGGCGTCGCCGTGATATTGTTAGGCTTTACAAGGAAAAAATGAAGACCGTCGAAATTGGCAGCCGAAAGAACCATCCACTTCTTCTCCAGGGGCATTCGCCTGACGATTTCAGGAGCATCACCGTCTGGGGGAATCCAAGCTTTCCTGGAAACTGCGTTTCAGATTCCACGCGCATAAAATTGCTTCTCATCAGTAAAGACGAGGTTTTTCTGCATGTATCTTTTGTCCATCGCCTCCACAATTTCTGGTAGGAATTCACTCTGAGTTCTTTGTACGCATCAGTCAGGTTGTGTGAGATACACTTGCAGTAAACACTGCGAAATCCAAGGTCATTGTGGATGATGTCCATAATCATCTGTCTTGACGCATCAAATTTCGTAGATAAATCTCTAATAGACATTCGATAGTCAGCCAATAATTCAGCCTTCACATCCTCAACTAATTGCAGTTTTTTCTCGGCTTTTGGACGACCAATTCCTTCAATGCGATTAAATGATGTTCTCGTGCCATCTTCAAACTCTTTCATTATTCTTTGAACTTGTCGTAGTCCGATAATATTTTCCCCCATGCCGTTGTCAGAAGTTCATGAGTTTTGCTTCTATGCATTCTATTTCTGCGACAGGTTTCAATTACAACTTTTAGCTGTTCAGCAGACGGTTGCAACATACTGTACTGTAAATACGCAAAAGATGATGAAATGTCCATCATAACATCAAAACAAAAATAATTGTATTAAAATTAATTACATAAATTAAATTTATATAATATTTATAGAAATAAAGTAAGTAATACAGAATTATATTTTTTTAAAAGACATTTTTAAACGACATTTTTAAAGGACAATCTGTAGTATACATTAACATTGGTATTTTGAAAAATTGTCAGTCATGATTTCAAAGATCGAATAGGGACGTGTATTATAGTTTTATGAAAATGAACTTGTTAATTATTTTTTTTATCGGAGTACGACTTTTATGTCTCGAAAATTAAGTCTCGGACAATTAAGCCTCGGAAAATTAAATCAGACAATTAAGTCTCGGAAATTAAAATTTTAAAAAATGAAAAATTCAAGTAAAATTTAAAAAAAATAATTTAAGTATAATTTAGAAATAATGAAAATTTAAGTAAAATTTAGAAATAATGAAAATTTAAGTAAAATTTAGATAAAAAGAAAAAATTTAAGTAAAATTGAGAAAAAAAGAAAAATTAATGTAACATGTAAAAAAATAACGAGTTCAAGTCAAATTTAGAAAAAAAGTAAAAATTCAAGTAAATTTTAGAAAAAAAGTAAAGATTTGAGTTAATTTTAGACAAAAAGTAAAAATTTAAGTAAAATTTAGAAATAATGAAAAATTCAAGTAAAATTTAAAAATCAAAAAATTCATAAAATTACTGAAAAAATTTTATATATAATAAAATATCAAATAATAGAATAAAATATAAACATAATTATAAATATAAAGCAAATATAATTAATATTTTTGCTATGAAGAATTAGTTAATTTTCATTTTGCTGATCGAGATTTAAATAATTAAATATTATTTAAGATTAAAATCAAATTAAAAACTTTAAGTTAAATATTTTAAATAATACTTTAAAATTGAGGTTTTCATTTTCCCTAAATTTTACTTGAAAATTTTATTTTTTTAAATTTACTTGAATTTTTATTTTTTTCTACAATTTATTTTTTAAAAAAATTACTAAAATTTTTCCTTTTTTTCTAAATTTTACTGGAGTTTTTCATTTTTTAAAATTTTAATTTCCGAGACTTAAATGTCATGCCATCTTTTTTATATACATTTTATTTATATTTTTCTTATTTTAAGATTAAAAAAATAATGTTATTAATTTAAAATCCCCGTTTTAAAGGCACCGAAGCGACTTTTGGTTATTTATGACACCGTGCAGTGGCAGTTGTTAAACAATCGCTGTATAAAGAAGGCCCGTATTAACTGCAGGTGGAGTAAGGACTTTTTGCGACCTTTAATGATTTAAAGCTTATATTTTTTTAAAAAAAGCGGAGTTACAATTTCCAAGATCGAATTGCAATGTATTTTTGTTTAAAACGAAAACTGCAGTGAAACTAACAATAATCATTTTTAATAAACTGTAAAGAAAGAATAAATACATTTAGAATGAACTGCAATTAACAGAAATCTGAATTTTTCTACCGGGAAATCAATTACATTCTAAGTGTGGTCATAAAATGTATTTTGTTATATTTTACTTGTTTTGCTATTCAGACTTAAAAATTTATTTTAAGAAAGAAATTAAATTTTAAAAAAGAAGGAAATTGCTGTATATTATTTAGAAACGACAAACAACATTTGAATAAATCCTAAAAATTTGAAAATAATAATATTCATAATAAATATTTTAAAGATTAATTCCAATATAAATATTTCTTGTAATTTCTAGACAAATAAATTAGATTTGGTCCAGAGACACAAAAGTTTCACAGAAGATTGATATATTCATTATTTTTTATTATTTGTCTGGGAGAAATTAGATTTTAAAGAATAAATAATTTACAAATATCAATTAAAAGTTTACAAATGAATAGAGACTATAAATATATATATTAAATAACCATGTCGTCACGTCACTTCCTTCCACTTTCAATAGTAGCGAATTCCGATGTCACGCCTCACGGCATCACTTGAGTTCAAATTCATGTGATTTCATATGCCACGACATCATCGGAATATGCAGTTACAAGGTCAAATTGAATTGCTTGAAATGACCCAAGGACACATTGAAAAATATTGGCTCATTATAAATGGAGATAATTATTTCATTTTTATTCGGTTATTGTACCCAGTTTGTATTCAAAAATGAATATTTTCGAATAATTAATGTTCTTTACAAACCATATTTCATTTTGCAAGTCAAATGATACGAAGTCACAATTTCATTTGCTTTTCTTGGTCTAGAGTTAATTTCTTTTATTAATTTTACCCAGATGTAAAACGCTTAATGGTTGTAACAGACATTTAATGTATGACAAAATTATATACCTTTTTATAACTATGATAAACTAAAAAGAATTTAATCCCTTAAGAAAAAGATCTCTCGTGGATTCCAAGGGCTTATTGAAAAATATGATTCTAAAAGTATTAGTAAGAAAATCAAATTAGAAATAAGAAATCTCAAATTAAATGACATCCACAAATATCGTAATTATTAATTAATAAGATATTATTTAAAAGTGCTCTACCTGTAGACACAACATCATTTATATTAATTTAAAATATTTGTTAAACTTGCTAAAGTTAATAAAATTTTCATTAGATATCAAGAAACTTTGATTTAAAAACAAAAAATTTTGTATAATTTGTTTTTCAATAAAATAAGGGTGAAGATAACTCATCTAATTTATGCATGTCGTCAACCTTCTTAATTTGAAATCTATACGTGATTGGACCATTTAGTGCCAGAAATATACCAAAATGACGCAATACATTTTAATGAAATTTTATATGGTTAAATTAGAAACTATACATACTATGAAACTTTAATTTGTTTTACTGTATCATTTTGTGTAATTCTTTTACAGACAGGGAATCAACATTTCCAAATTATCGTCATTTTCTCAAGCTAATTCAATTGAGTTTCGTTGTGTAATCAACTTTCTTGTGCAACGAAAGAAAGTCAGTCAGGAAATTATCAAGTAATAACATTATGTTTATAGCATAAATTGGTCCTCTAAAAGGATACTTTACGATTGAAATTCTCCATTTAAAAGTGACTGAAGTCTTTTTACATGAAGAGACCAGGAAAAATAGTGTATATTGTCAGACAATTTAGAGAAACTTTGCTAGGAAATCAACCTAACAGAGAGACCGATCATCATGAAGATATAGGGAGACAGAAGAAATGTTAGTAAATAAATAAATGAAAGAAAATTTTTTTGCTTAATGAGATTTATAATTTAGAAACGCTCGGAGCAATTAAAATAATATCTTCAAAATAGTAATTTTAGTTATTGTTAGTATAAACTATTATAAAAACTGATATGAATTACTTTGATCAGTTTTGAAATTTTTCTGCAGAAAAAAATAACTTGTAAATTCGACTATTCATGTTTGTTGTTTGAATAATGTATGAAAAAGCGGAAATCGCACAAATTTTTAAATAAAAAGAAAATCAATTGTTTTTTAATTCATGTAAAATTGTTGTTGATAATAAAACATGACAAAATTACCAACTTATTTTCACTTAAATGATGTTGTGTATAATTTATTTATAGCGAACTACAATATAGCAGTTTATTCAGTAACTGTAATAAACTATCTATTCGGAATAGATAGTGGTATCGCTAGGAATGGTGTCACCAAGTGAGGTAAAGCCACGGTGTCACCCCTCCAGATTTATTCTGAGTGTGAAGGCAGTGGAGCTCAATCCGTCCATCATGCATTGTAAAAGCATTTTTGTAGGGTATCTACAGTAGCCATGTACCGGTACCGTTTGAATGATTTCACAACAAGTCAACGAACGTGTGCGTTATTTTATCATAGCATACAATTACTGGTAAAGTCAAATCAACATACAATGACGTAATAATATTTTTATACCGGAAACTGCCGTTATTGACTCCGAATTACCTGTTTTTTAATTAACCTTAGCTTAACGTCGGGTTATTTATACTGGGTTATTTCCGCGAGGTATTTTTCATTTGGTAAGACCCTCTGAGATTGTGTCATCCGGTGTGGTCCGCAGCCCCTGCACCTGCCTAGCGACGCTACTGTCTATTCCATAAAATAGATTTGACGCATTTTTTGACTTGCGAGTATCGTAAAAATTAATTATTGTACATTGATGGGACAATATTTTTCCCAAAATGTTTATCAACAATCAGTAAACAACGGAAATCAAATGAATACTCTCAGGCAAGCTGTTGAGTCTCTATGATTCGTCGAGTTGATTATCTCCCATACTGATTTATGATCGATTATAAGGAATCGGTGGACTCTTAGAGAGTATAGAACAAGCCAGTCGTCTCGGTCGCAATAGCGTCGGCACATAAAGAGCCACAAGTGATTATCTGTTAGATTGTACAAAGAATGTACCACCTTTCTGTCCTCAGCATTTATTCATATTAACGGACAAATGTAAGAGAAAATATCGTTTTATATCTCGCATAACACATTCAATGCAGCTCTCAAATAATCTTTTCGTCTCGGAGTCTTCGAGATCAGCATGGTGATGATGAAAAAGACGATGGCGATTTGCCATCTTTGTGCTGTGTAGTTCGACAATAAACATTCGAATTTCTAACTCTCGAAAAATAGTATCAGTTAAAGATTTCTTCGATACACTTGCAGATCATTTAGATTATTCGCAATAAAAAAAGAATATCTTAAAATCGAGAAAATTTTTTTACCAAAAAGATGTCCAGTTTTAAATTTCTCAACAACTTAAAACACATGCAAATGTTTTACGCTTTTTTCAACATCATATTTACATAAATTCTATAAATTTCATACAAAAAATCATCAAAATTGAAATACAATAAATCAAAAATGTAGTTAATTACGAGTTATGAGAATAGTTTCGGAAACATTACATGTCTGAACACAATAAATCACAAACATAAAAAATTAATTTAACCCGAATGGGGCCACCGTCCTTTTAAAAGAACACTGCTCAAATATTTTTTTATATCAATTGGATGACTCAGCAACAGGCGGCATTAGGTGCAATAAGGTGCAAAAGGACACCCTATTACATAAAGACCGTATGAAACAAAAAATATTTTTTAATGTAGAACAAGTTATTTAGATATAATAAACCAGAATTAATATCAAAAATTCATTTTTTCTAAAGGAAATAGTTTCGGCCCCATTAGGGTTAATAATTACAAATTGTAAAGGTAATGTTGAAAACACAACACAAGTAGAGCAAAGATGTTTTACTAAACCACGTTACACACGGAATAATTCTGTCCATAAAGGCGCGGTTCTCAGACTCAAAAGTCGCACTGAACAACTTTTAAAAAGATGAAAATTTTAATTTTGGTATTGATATGGAAATTAAGTCTAAATTACTGATGGTGAATATTGATATGCTGAATGACGTTTTGAAATTTTCTACATATTACAATAATTTATTTCAAAGTAAATACAGATCAACTGTTTCTTTTGCACAAGTTGCAACATTTGGAGCTTGCAATCATTACAGAGAACGAAAAACCAAACATGTAAGGGCGAAAATTAATGATTGAGAGCGAAACGATGTAAACGCAGCGGCTAATTATGATTGTTCTCTGTTCTAACCAATTCCTATCATTTAGATCAATACTTGATCCATTTGTACATACAGTTTTCTACACAACGATTGTTGTAATATTTTTAATGTCACATCACCGATATAACCCTTCCTAAAAATATAAAAAGAGACAGGTGATTTTTCAGAAAATACTCATTGTAATTCATTAAAAATTTCTGGACTTTATCTTTAAATATTTTTATAATTTGGCCTCAGTGATTGGAAAAATAATTGAATATCGCATTAAAGCTCGACATTTTATCTGAAAATTAATTCTCTTAGTATATTCAAAGCACGGAACAGTCGCGTAAAACTACATTTCAGCCTGTCCGTAGAACTCATCTCAAGCAATCTATTTGAATCTCCTGTTTTCGAATTCGATTGAAAGACGATATTCTCAATTATGAAAAAACATTTACTGCAGTCCAGGATCTCTCGTATGCTACAGTAACTTAGATAAACAACCCCATCAGGATTTGTAATGAAATACTTAGACCTTTCCATTTTAGACACTTTGTATTTTTTCGTACCACAATAAGTAATTGTCTTTTATAAAAAAGAATCTATTTTGACATATAATGTTTTTGATCAGACGTTTTAATAAGTTCATGTTCTTCTGTATGAATATCAATATCAAATGCCCAACATTTGAAAAAGTTTTCAAACTTAAAATTAATAATTGACAAGCGAAAGTTAAAATTCTTTTTATTTATTTCACTATAACTCCTAATTCACAGATTTAATTTTAATAATTTACAAACAATAAACTGCAACTGATGCAGTTAAACAACATATTAAATATACATATATATATACAGGGTGCGGCAGCTATTTGAGAACACGTAATATAGACACCATATCTTTTTGTGTGTTATAATTACATAATTTTATTTTTGCTGGTATACATGGCAGAAGCTACTCTTACGAA
This sequence comes from Girardia tigrina, assembly GCA_001938485.1. Classification (NCBI taxonomy): domain Eukaryota; kingdom Metazoa; phylum Platyhelminthes; order Tricladida; family Dugesiidae; genus Girardia; species Girardia tigrina. Next base: position 10,230 of record MQRK01217420.1, read on the forward strand.
TGA
>MQRK01217427.1:31163-49666 GCA_001938485.1 Girardia tigrina
GGCCGCCACTCGCTGCTCGGCCGCACGCCCACCTCTCCTGGCCGAGCAGGCAGCGCCTGGCACGGGTCAGACGCGCTGGTCGACAGCACTCGCCTGTCTTTCGCGCCGCGCCAGTCGTCGAGGAAGGCTGCTCCCCGCGAGTGTCTTCTCGCAATTCCGGCCAACAGCACGCCCTCCTGCACACACACGCGGTCACTCTCTCGCCTACTCACTCGCTCTCTCGTTCCGTACTCGCCCGACCGCAGGACACGACATCATCCGCTGCCTCCGTCTCACCACTCGCTCGATCTCTCTATCGCCGCCTCTCTCCATCTCTCTCGCTCGTCTCACTGATTCAATTTCAATTTTACCGATCGATCGATATCGACAAATCGATTTTAATATTATTATTTTATCTCTCGATCAATTTCAAACTAAGATGATTTGCGCAAACGATTTAAATAAAATATAATTTGTTTATTTTTCTTTATATTTTACTTTTGGAAAAAAGAGAAATAATTTCATTATTTTATTTTTTTTCTAATTGAAAATTATTTTATATTTGGATGACGTAATCGTTATTACAGTCGTATTCTGAAATATAACACTTAATTTCTTGTGTCTATAGAGTTGTACTAAGAACCATTAAAAGTAAGTTTTTCAGACAATGGAATCGAAAAATCAACAAAAATTTTTTTCAAATATTCATTAGTGGATCATGAGAGTTACAATGGTAAAAAAAACTAGATATAACCAAATTTTGGCACCAAATGGATTAAATATTCAACTTTTACTATAAATATCTGATAAAATATTTATATGAATGTAAATTATTGTGTGTAATTTAGTCATTTGTAAATTTTGTTCTAGAATTCTTAACCCAAGTTATTATATAGTAAAGACAAGACATACATACAATACTTTGTTAGTACTATGAAAGAATGATAAGCTTTCTTCATTTAAAAATGTTGTCTCATCCATTTATTTAATAAAAACCATTAATATTATGTGATTTAATTGTTCTTTTTAAATTATTTTACTTGTAGTACATATATTATTTCAGATTTAATACAAAAAAAGTGAATTTTTGGTCCGAGGATTAACATTATATGATCAAAAGTTTTATATTTCAGGATAAGCCCGTAAATGTGCGGTGATGTAATAAACGATTGTTCTTTTAGAATTTGATCTGTTTTTTGAACTCTAAATTCTGTAATTTAGAAAATAACTTAAAAATTGTATTCGAATGATCTTTAAAGAACTTATTGTTTGTTGGGTTATAAGCGCGAATAAGGTGATTTATCAAAACGAAGTAAAAACAAGACTTCTAAATAGAATATGTATATTTAATTTATACAACAATTACAAATCAATATTTTAAAAAGAACTTAAGCTTATCGATGATTTTGTATTTTGGGTAGAGGAGGAAACAAATTGCTTACCTCCAATTATGATTTTGTATATAAAAATATATTAATCAAATATATAAATTATATGTGATTCCGTACTTTCAATTTCAGTATTTGGATTTCGATCTCAAATCAATTGTTGATTTACTGGCTTTCTCTNNTTTTTTTCTTTGGATTGATCAACTTTATATAGCGTAATTCTGGCGTAGTCACTTATAGTATCACAATTTAACCACACTTAATAAATGCTTTCTTTCAAAATCTTTGTAGGCTTCTTGTTTTTTTTTTAAAATTGTAGTGACCACGCACTTAAAACTTTATCTTTAACCTTTAAAATAATTCTGGTCTTCTTATAATAATATAATTAGGGTCTTCTTTTTTAACTTGATTTTTGGCGAGCCTTCTTTTAAAACTCTTTCCTTTTATACTATTCTTTTTAAATATTAATCTTTCTTATTTATTTAATTTAAATTCTGTTAATCTTTTTTATATAAATATCTTGTTATTTCAATTCTACTGTTTATATTTTTTTTATTAAATTAAACTTAATTATTTATATATAAATCATATTTATTATCATAAAAGGGTAAATAATTTTTATTTAACCCAATTAATTAAAACAAAATATTAAAATATTTAATTTTTCAATTTTTACTTTTTACATACTCAACATGTTTTTCTTTTCTATTAGTAAACATCTAATTTTTATTTTCTGTTTATGACTTTGAAAATTCAATAAATACTGATCAAAAATTTTATCTCTCGAATTAACGAAATCAAGTGACGTCAGAAGTTCATTATATGTCAATTGTTTTGTAGTGACAAAAACACAATTTTATTTTACTCCTGTGGTCCAGCCGATTAATTGAGTTAGCTTCGCTTCGGGCTACTCAACTGTAGAGGGTACTGTCCGCTAGAAATCCGATCGAATATACTTTCGGTACTGGAAAGTCGTTATCCTCCCCATAGACCGACCACGGCCTCTCTGACGCTCGTGCGGATTTCCGGATTTTGCCTTGGCCGACAGAGTCCTTTGTTCTGGCTTGTGAACGATATCTCGGACAATTCCCATGAGACCATTGCTCCGTTCACAATCACCTTGGATTCGTGGTTCAGTAATCCACCCTAGATGCCTTATGTAATCCCCAAGAGATATTGCTTGGCCTTTATGTTAGTACAAAATTACTCGTTCCATTTTACAAAGAAGTGATTAAAAATTTTAAACGTTCTTGAATAGTTTATCTCAAGAGATAAGTCAATTTCAACGAAAATTTTATTCAACATACAACTTGTTATTTAAAAATGTACCATACATGTCCGACATCATTTAAACAATCACAAAAGTGTTTTTTACACAATGTTTAAAATTAATGAAACTCGCACAAAATATGCAAGAATTCCGACCAACAAGTCAATAGTGATTTAAAGTTAAGGTACACTCCATCTGTGCACTGTATAGATTTGTCCTCTCCAGATACCTCCATTACTGCGCAGACAAAGTCCTTGAATCGAGTTTGCTTCTAACTAGTTGTGGCTTTTACTCTCTAATCTTGTCGATTTGAGGCAGTTGACTATCCGAATCACTGACGCCGAAATCCTGGTAACTCGTCTTTTAAGTCAGAAGAGTTACTGTAGACGTTTCCGTACCCTTCTGTTTGAACTGCACATGAATTCGTCAGTTCAACGCAGGATTTGTTGGCTTCATGAATGTTGCGTCTCCCACTCGTTACTCTTCCGTGTCTTACATACGATAACTCTTCAGAAGGTGCCTAGCAAAATTGGACTGAATAACAAATCATCTGGGCTTGGCAAAAACTGTTAACTGTAGAATTATCCAGTTTGAGTTTGGAGTAGCTTTTAGCCAAAAAATCATGTAATCGACCGTTTTCCACTTAACCCAATTTATTACACTGTAAAGACAAGACATTAATACAATACTTTGGAAGTACTATGAAAGAATGAGAAACTTTCTTCATTTAAGAATGTCGTCTCATCCATTTATTTAATAAAAAACCATTAATATTATGTGATTTAATTGTTTTTTTAAATTATTTTACTTGTAGTTGATGAAAGCGTTTAACAATTCAACTTCCACAGAGCTAATTGGCGTACCGTAATAGCATTTTGATACCCATTTCAGACAAAAAATTCAAATTGCTGATCTACGATGTGTCGTGAAATTATCGAGCCATAGCTCTTGCTTTTATTCAAACTCGTTGAACACCAATTTCAATAAGGCACATAACTCAATGTAGCCTTCTTTCCTCCAAACCTCGAAGAGCCATAGTCTGCAATCCACCAATTTCTAGAACTTTCCCTACGTTGTATGCGTACCATTTATAGTCATATTTACTTGACTTCAAACTCACCTTTCTCCCAATTTATTGAAGATGTGTCGATCGTTGCACAGCAAGAACATACCTTCACCATCGCTTGTACTTGTTTCTTGGTGACTCCTCCCGGGCCTCATAATCGTCTCGCAAAAAACATCATTTTTCTGAACAAAATCTAATTGTGATTACTGAGAAGCGTTTCTGGCTGTCAAGCGATTCTCGCTTTCAGTAAATTGTTACGGCGATCACTTCTAGTTGTTCCTTTGTCGAGGCCAATCAATCTCTGATGACTTGAGTGAGACAATCTGTCTTTATCTCCGCCATAAGACCTGTCTCATTTTCACCTACCGATTCATTTCCTCGATGGCCTATTTAATAGTGTTGACACACAGTTTAACAAGTTCATTCTTCCAGATTTGATTGGTCCATCTCCCGTCATCGCGTTTTATGGCACCGGAATACCGTGACAAAGTCGATCATTAGTTCAAATTCGCTCAGGTCCCACACAACATCTGCCTTTATACACTCATTTGTAACTTCAAGTTCTTCTAGGTTGATGTGATATGTTTCATATTCCTTTTGCAACCACGACACCTTCCTCCTCCTCTTATCTCTACACAGATACTGATAGTGACTGAACTTGTGTTGCACCACACTCGACCGTGTCTGAAATAGGACACTTCTTATATTTCATTCACTCAGTCCTAATCTCCTGAAGCTTTATGAAATCTGCCCTCATCGCATCCTCAAATTCGGGGAACAAAGTCCACGCCTCTCAAGCCAATGCCGGTTGCAGCATCAGTTGCTTATTCTCATGGAGTGAGTCTGCTCACTTTCACTTGCTCTGCAACATACTGGAAAATTTATCGCGTCCATCGTTGACCGACCAGATCTTCAGCATCTTCATAGTTTTGTGTTTTTTTGTTAAAGCCATGATAGCTTGTAAAGAAAAGAAACACAAGTGTATCGAAATTATCAATCTAAAAATAAAGAACCTCTTAAATCTCTGCAGATATTACGAGGTGCGCTCAATACGTCGTGAGACTAACATAGAAATAACGATTGTAAAAAAACTGATACAGACATAATTAAACCTCAATATATATAGATTACGAAAATGTATTTTGTTTTTTTAATCTAGAATTGTTTAAGTCAATTTTTGCGAATATTCGAAAAATGCCACTGGAAACTATTCAATACCGTAGCGTTATTCACTTTCTCTTTCTGAAAGAAAAAAAGTGCTCATTCACAGACACAAGTTATCGGTAGGTTTAAATTACTTTCAGAAAGGTAGAATCTCCATAAGGGATGAAGAAAGGTCTGGAAGATTCTCGAAAATTGATGAAAAAAGGCAAATACTACAGAAAATCGTACAAAACGAGACAAGAATAACGACGAGAAAGCTCACAACCCGTCTAAGTGTGAGCAAAGGTACTCTGAATACTTTCCTTACTAAAAGAGTTATTCAAAACTTTGCTCCCGTTTTGTGCCATGCTTCTTAACAGTGGAAATGAGATAACGAAGTTTGGATTACTGCTTGAAAAATATGCAGATCAAGAGACCGTTTCATATTTATGGGCCTCCCATCTTTTTCGAATGATATTGAGCCTTTAGGCTCTTTAGAAGGTCCACCAAACTAAAGAATCACTTGTAGCCAACCGATAGACCTCCTACGGGGTCGGATAGTTTCAGTCTCCGAGATCTTTTCGGCTGCCCTGTGAGAAAGGATTACCCATGGGTTGTATAGCCTTGGTTCTGCATACCTTTGACTGTATTCGTGGATTTCGTACAGCCGCGAAAGGGACATCTGGACTCCCACCTTGCAGTTAGATCTGCAATCCTAAAAGTCAGATGTGTTTCTTCATTACTTATCGCTTTTCCCCCGCCGTCGAGATAATCGGGGGATCCTGATTGCCTGGAATGTTTAGATTTTCTACGACTCTTTCTTCTGTGTTATTTAATGTACTGGTTTGCGCTGGTGTCATTGTTAGTTCTCAGATTTCTTCTGTCTCCTCCAGTTTATGATCTCAGTAGAGGGGCCCGGTCAGCCACTCCTTCGTTTTTTACGACTTTTTACATAGTGTACATGGGAATGGTAATTGCTGTTGTTGTGTCTCGTTGGGCTGATCAGGATTAGCGGAAGCGGACACCGCGTGGTCCCTTTTCATGTGTCTGTTCAGCTCCTTCATTTCGGTAAACTCCTTGTAGCATCTTTCTACTAGACATTTGTGATGTTTGTCTCTCCCCTTGATCAGCTTCGGAACAGTTGTTCTTGTCCTATTGAGTCTTTCTGATGGAATTAAAGATTTTATGTATGTTTCCCTCGATACAGTAGGGTCTCATTGAATGATGCGGTTAATGAAATCTCCATACACCGCATCATGCCCAAATAGCCACTCGAAGGCATTCCGAGATTGATTGCTTCTTTATCCCACTGATCTTTTTCCAAATCTGTATTTCTCCCCTCCATATTCATTTGATTGTCTCGTACTCCAATGAAGTTTCCGTCTTACTGTGGAGAATAAGCCTTTTACTCGTGATAATATCTATAGGATGTGGGAGTCCAATGTTCAGGATGTCCATATGGATCTTTTCAATCTTGTATTTTTTTAACTATGCGCGTGCATAGGTTATAAATGGCATACAATTTTTAAATGTTCTTGTCCGCAGTTCTCCAGCTTTCACAGTCGTAGTAGACTACGCAGAATATGCATGCGGTGATAACTTTCTTCTTATTCCTCATTCTCAGTTTGGGAATGTTCAGTACTTGTCTCAGGTCCCTGATCTTCTGGTTTCCTTTCTTGATTCTTTCCTTCACTTCCGCGTCTACGTTTCCTGCTGAAGAGATTGTGGATCCTAGGTTACAAAAGCTAGAGACCCCCTCAATACCGGCCTCAAGTTGGTGCCCAGCAGTAAAGATGCGAGTATCTCCGTATAGGTTCAAAACTTCGGTTTTACCCATGTTAATTTTGAAACCTATTCAAAAAAGTATGCATTTAAGATGTTCCAATTATTTATCAGGTTGTTCCAGCCCGTGTCAATGAGGCAGCGGTCGTCATCATAGGCTAGTCTGTTGATCTCAAGGAAGCGTCCATCTTCATGTTCAATGTTCATGTTCTTCCATCGACCGTTCAATATTGCTCCTTTCACAATCGTGTTGAATACAATAATGAACAGGAGCGGCCCTAAAACACAACCTTGACGCCCTCCTTTATCCAAGTTTAAGGTTTTATCCAATATAGAACCTTTGAATCCCTCATGGAAAGTTTTGATGATTTCTAACATTCTCCCCTTTATCCCTAGTCTCTTTAAACAGCTCCAGAGAGACTCCCGGGGGACACTGTCGAATGCTTTCTCCAAGTCGATAAATAATTATGTCCTTGTATCGCGCTTCTTCCTGCAATTTCCTCAAGATACATATAGCCAACTGAGTTCATCTTCCGACCGGAATCCATTCTGCCATTCATCCAGTATCGTTTCGGTGATTAAAGTGATTAAGTTCGCGGCGATTCTAGCTAGAATTTTCCTCCTACATCTAAAAGAAAAATTCCTCGGTATTAAAAGTGTTGGGTATTAAAATCTTTAAATTTAAATATTTACTTTTTAAAACACATCTTTAAACTTTAATCGTTAATCTGACTCCAATTAATCAGTAATGACTTCCAACATAAATATATAAATAATGAACACAAATTCTTTTATGAAAACTTTATTTTCAAATCAAAAATTAACACGTAGAATAATAATTCAATTCTTTGATGATAGAACACAAATACAAATCAATATTTCGTGTGAGTTAACAGATTTCAGAAAAAAACTCGAAATCTCCAAAACGAACGATGATTTGTTAATTACTTAAAAACCTTTATCTCCCATACGGGATACTTATGGTTTTATACAATTTAAAAAATATTTAAAGAACAAATGAATAGTAATTTTACTTGTGACTTCTTTCTATTTAATGTTGTTAAGAGAAATTTTTTGGCAAACTAAATTAAATTTGCTGCTGTTTATATAGTAGTTTTCATCAGCCTTGAAAATTGATCAAATAAAACAAACACTAAAATATTTTTAATTTTCAATTACAAATTTTGTTAAACTAAATATTATTTTGTTTGAAATTAATAAATTTACCAAAATGTTGAGGTAATAAAATAAAATTATTTTAAAAGTATTAATTGTTTTAATTAATAGATAAAATAAGACATTATTTATCTATTTACAATAATAAATATTAATTATATATAAATAATTTTGATAAGAAATAAAAAGAAATTATAAATAAAGACTCTGATTTAATAAATAAAATGACTTAAGTATAAAAGAATAAAGTATAAAAGGAGAAAGATTTTGAAAGATGAAAGACGCAAAAGTAGAATCCTAAAAGTACAAAGTATTAAATAAAAGAAAAGTATAAAAAGAAGGATTTTTTATTATTTATAGAAAAGATAATTATTATTTATTAATTAAAAAAAGGTCAAAGGAGGTCAAAAGAAAGCAAAAAAAATATATTTTAAAGAAATTGACTACGTGAGTCAACATCTGTTAAATTGTAATTAAGACCACGTTGATCTATTTCCCCTTGTAATATTTGCCTACGACAGCAAATATAAACAGCTATTCCATTAACAATCTACTTATATAAATAGAATCAAGAACTAAATTAAGAGACTTTTTTTAAAAAAAACTGATCAGCTGTGAATTGAAATTGATCCAAAGTACAAATCAAGATTATATAATTATATATATTTCATTAATATATTTTTATATATAATTAAAATCATCTGGAGCAAGAGAATCTCTCTCCTCTTTCTATTCAAAATCACTAAATAAGATAAGCGTCACAAAAAATTTAATTATAAAAGATTTTTGTCATTAATAAATAATTAAATGGTCAAGAAAATAATTACTAAAATGTATAAAAACATTTCAAATACATTCCAGAATCGTGCATATTGATAAATTGTTGTCTCTTGATTAAAATTTTTCTTTAAAATCAGAACAAAACATTTAAATTGATTCCAAATAGAATTTCATCAAAAAATTTAATTATAAAAGATTTTTGTCATTAATAAATGTTTTATAAATAAAAACACTCATTCTTTTGATTTTCGTTTTGTTAATTTAATAAGTCACCTAGATACTCCAACAAAAAGAATTATTTTAAATTTTTTCTACATAAAATTTTGTTAAAAGTGTTTATATGTATTTTTCGAAACCCTAACAAAAGTGTTGTGTTGATATCTTAAGTCTTTCTATATTAGTCTCAAAACTTATTGGGCGCACCACGTAATAATAAAAAGCAATTAATAGTGGTATTAACTATAAAAATGATTTCTAGCCCTATAGTCACACCATTCATACTCACAATGCAATTCACAGTGTGTATTACATACATGATAAACAATCATTTTTGCAATTAATAGTGAGAAAAGTAAAGCTTGTTATTAAGAGATATTATCGTTTATTGATTAATTATAGGATTAGGACAGTGAAAATCCAGAATCCTGTAGTGAAAAACAACAAGAAAATCATAAGTTTTCTCAAAATCTGTAATAAAAAAGAACGGTCCCACATTATATTTTTCCGATTCATTCACACAGCATTCAACCACAACCTCATCATCTTGCCACTATATTCCCATTTTTCCTCAATCACACAAAGACCACTTTGACCAAAATGATAGAAAATATGACTAGAAAAGAAGAATTCATGGATATAAGGAATTATTACATTTATATAAAGAAATTTCTTACTGAAATCGTATTTGTTTTAATATTTTAATTTAATCGATGACCTTAGGTAATATTTTAAACGATGCTCGCCGTTGGACCGATCATACTTAAGAAACGTTTGATGAGTTGCTGCGGGATTTCCGAACCGAGGTACTTGTAACCTTTCGTGTTAAAATAAATAAAAGAAAGATTGATAAGAAAAAACTAATTATAAAATTCACTCGTAGCATTACGGGCTTCTTATTCACACTAAAATATCTTTAAACATTCGTTAACAAAATTTATATTCCAGCTTATTATTAATTAAACACTCTTACACATTCATTAATTAAATTTGTTTTCAAGTCGGTTACCAATATTAACGATTCGAAAGTAAAATTTACTCTAAAATTCATTATCAAAATTCGCTAGAAAAATTCCTAAGATTACGAAAACTAAAGTAAGTATTAAGTCGAATAAATGAATTGAACTACGATTTATAAAACTTTATTTACTCAGTCACAATGTTAATGGTCAGCTTTCACACCGTTAGTCTAGATAGTACGGCCCAGTCGACTCGAGCATTTCGCTCAGTGCTATCGACCTCACGTCGACAATAATTAATGGCAATTCGGTTCGGAGTATATTGTTGTTTTCGTCCACCTCAGACTCGTGGAAGAGCCCCAGACTCTGGGGCCCAGAGTATTCTCCAGACGCTCGTTAAGTTGATCCATAACGTTAGAATTCATAACGGGAACGACGGTCGGCGGCGACGGGACTGGACCTACTCTGAAGCGAGAAACGAACGAACGGGGTAAAAATTATTCATTAATAACTACCTTAAACGGTCATAAAGATATGCATAAAATGAGCATAAGATAAGTATAAAAATAAGTATAAAATAAGTATAAAATAAAGCTAAGATATTGATAATAATACGTTTATTTTTAAGTCATAATAAACTGCAAAATTTACAATGGTTGCTGGTACTCGGAAGTCCGTCAATGTCGTGATGTGTTCGCGGGCTGATTCCGTTCGTCGGTGCGTCGGTCCGTCGAAGCACTAGTGATTTCTATAGTGTTTTGGTTGGTCGATAGCTCGATGCTCTCGGTGAATTGTCGCTCGTTCGTTTTCGGCAAGATGTCGCGCGAATGTGCGGCCTGGCTCGTCCTTCTCGGTAGTTGATTCTCGAAATTTCGTTAGAGAGTTGTGAAGCGTTACGTTGATTCTCGAAGTCTCGTTAAAATCGTAAAAGTTGTTGTGCAATAATGACGAAATGGTTCTCTTTTTTATAGGGTTGATGAGACACCCTTCCAATCTTTGAGGGCCAATCGATCTCCGCCAGATAAGTGTCTGGGCTTTTCCGCGATTCTGATTGGTCAATCCGGGTAGGTGTGTCCCTTTTAAAAATTTTTAAATTTTGAAAATTCTGTTTTATTATAGGAATCGTGCCTGTGTGTCGTGACACACTCTGCAAATTTTTGGAGTCGGTAAGCGGCCGAGTCATTGGAATTGTCAGCCGACTTCTAATTTTGGATTTTGTGGGTGACTCATGGTAAGTTTTTAATTAGTCTTTGTTTATCTTAATTAATTGTTTGAACTTTCAGGGTCTATAACTTTCCTCAGGGTGGTCCAGTGGCTTCGCGGGTTTCTTTCATGGATTACCCGCGTGATAATCTATTATGGGAGGGTCGGTTGACCCCGTAGCTTGATTGGATAGTCCAGTATGTGACTTTGTTATTTTTGTCTAGTTTTTTAATTAATTTTTTCTCTTTAAGAGTGAATAACTTCTTACAAAGGTCCGCCGTCAACCTATACGCTCCGACCATGTATCCGTCTTGCAAGGGGCTATCCGGTGGGGGTCGGTTGACCTCTCAACTCCAATGGATAATTCGGTAGGCGATTTTATTAAGTTTTGGGTCTATTTTAATTAATTCTTTTTTCTTTAAGGACCTGTAACTATTCTCAGGGTATGAAAATTCTCGGCGGGTCATCGTCCCGGGTTGTTCATGTTGCGTGTTATCCGGGGTCGGTTTTCTTTTTAATATCGGGTAATTTTTGTCGACTTTGTCTATTTTATTCATTTATATGATTGTTTTTAGTTTTCATCTACGGACCTCGAGGGAACCGGATAGACAGCATTATTATTAAGGTTTTCAAATATATGTATAAAATTTGCTGATTTTTCTTTGTTTTTTGGTGTGTGTTGTGTGCTATGTTTGCGTGTTTGTGGATTGTTTGTAATACTCTAATGAGTTTTCGACCGTAACAAATGCATAAAACGACTTACTGGTATAGAAAAAATAATTTCCAAATATAAAATCAAATCAACTTCCTTAATAAATGTTGGTTTGTTTTTAATAAATGGAAACGATTGTATAATTCTCTAAAATTATTTTTCTAAGTTTGTGTATGAATTATGTGTGGATGATCGCAGAGCGGTAGTTTGAGCGTGGCAGCCTCGCCCAGATCTCAACAGGTTGTATCTTGTTCTCGTTTTAGATTCGTGATTTCTGCTTAATAAATATACTCTATTTCGATATTTAATTTTATAAGCAAACAACATACATACTATTTCCAATGAATAAGAACCGCAGTCAACATAATCCCCAATAAACAATTCTCTGTCAATTGATGATTTTTCACAATTTTGGAATATTATCGTTAATTCATTCCATTGATCATGAATGTCTTCACAGTTTTTAATAGGTACTGAAATTTCGTCAATTTCTTTGATACGCAATCTCTGATCGGGAATTCTTTCATAATTATCTTCGAATGTCTTCATAAAATAATCCACATTAAAAATATAGTCAAATGGTAAATTTATCTGTTCTTTTAAATTAGACATTCAATTTCATTTAATGAATAATTTTCTTTAAATCATAAATCAATATCTCTTAGTAAATTTTTATTTATCCTCAAAATCTCTATATATTGCATTCAAACAATGCAACAAAATTTAAAAATTTTCACATAATTATAATAATAATAACTTTTGTTTTTCACAAACATGAATTCAACCAATACAAAAATTTTCCAAACTCTATTTTTTCAATTTAATTACATTTTCTTTTTACTTACAAAAAAAACTAATTTAACAAAAATACAAATTTTCTAAACTCAAACTTTTTTAATTCAATTAAATTTTCATTTTTTCAATTTTAGAATTCACATTCACAAAAAACTTTAAAACTTTCTCAAACTTTAAAATATTTTTTTCTTTACCCTTTCTATTCTCAAACATTCTCCCCCTCCTGATCACTTGTGATCAGCACTAAACTCATTCCTTCAAACAGACCACCAAAACTGATTATTCCTCAAAACATTCTTTGCAACATTCACACTGACACCACTCTCGCATTTCTACTATCATTCATACCATTCCAATGAACCCTATCGATCCACAGAACAAGCATCTCATCATCGCTTTGAATTCAGTTTAAGTCAAACATTGTACCTCTCCACATCTAGACGTTGGCACGTTTAAAAATTTTCTAAAAGTTTAAACGGTCTTCGTTTAGCAAATTAAACGTTTAAAAAACGTTTAACGAGCTCTAACTTCATAGAAAAACATTACGACTATGCTTTATTTTTTTCTAAGTCCATTCATTTCGATAATTCCATGAATGACAATTTATTTTGCATAAAATGTTTAAAGGGAATTCCTAAAAATAATTTAGTTCGAACATTTGATACAAAAATAATGATATAGTCGCAATAATCATATCGTTTTGTGCGTATATGTAACATTCAATGAATGTGATTTTCCATTCAAGGATTTTTCTTTGGTAAATACGGCCTTCAATTTTAATTATAATTTTTACCATCAGTCTCTGCATATTTTTTTATTCCTGAAGGTTTCATAAATACAGTCACCATCAATATTTTTCTCTCTTCTGTTATACCAATAATTCCAAATCCGATTCTGATACATTGAATTTTTCATATCCCATGTTAGTTGTCACATGAGGCGCGTTTGCCATATTTTTTTGAGTGAAAATATTTATTAAAAACACAAACAGGCTCATCGCTACAAATTTTTTCTGTAACACAATTTGTGGTAAGCATCTTTCTTTGATTGATATATTTTTTATATTTATTCAAATCTTTAATGAATGAGAAATAAATAATGAAAACCTTTAATTTCTCAAAATGTTATTGGGTAAACATGCATTTAGTAAATTTTATAATAATTATTAGCTCTTAAATTATATATTTTTTGTATTTTCCTTCCATACTTTATAATAAATTTCCTTAGTTATTAGTAATTATTTATTTGTAAAATAGAATTGAAAAATGTTTTTGTATGAAATTTTCCCTTCCGCAAAATATTGAAATAGTTTATCATAACATAATTAATTTATTAAAAAATGTAATAGTAATTTTCCGTTCTACAAAAGATAAAAAAATGTGTTGGCCAAGCAGAGTTCTGTCCGTATAAAGAATGAATAAATCAATTTTGGAATTACTATTTATAATTTACTCAGTAATAATGCTTATTTAGTATATTAAAAATACTTGATGGTAAAGATGTTTAAAAAACAATCACTTATAATATTTTAATTTTGAAAATAAATGACGTATTTCTGCTAATCGTTTTTAATAGTGATTTCTAATTTATCTTCATTTTGATCAAGTCAATTGAGAGAAAAAAAACTAAGCTATTTTGAAAAATAAACAGACAAAACTAATACGTTTTTGTGAGTCTCCTGTTATCGCAATATTAATACTTTTATACTAATAAACCGCCAGAACAGGAGGAAATGAAGTCCACTGAAGGAAGTTTTTATATAACCCATGTTTAAATATTGCGACAAACAGTTGATTAACTCTCATCTACAACTCCATGATTTACTTTGTAGATTGTGGCGTTTCAAGGATGTTAAATTGAATATCTGTTTTGGTATGCACATATTTCTTTTGAATTAATGTGTTCGAAAAACAGAAATATTTAGTAGAATTATTTAATATTTTTTACCTATTAATAACTTTTGTAAATTAAATATAACATATATATTAAACATAAATTTTGAATATTTAATATAAATTAGTTCTCATAATATTAATCAAGCATTTAAAATAAACAATCAGAATAACATAGAAACATAAATAATATAAATATTTATCATATCTTAAGTAAAATAAAAAAATCTTAAGACATAAATTTCAATATTCAATATAAATTAGTTCTGATCATAATAATAATCATTTGACATAATCCCAACTTTACACTCAAATTAAAAATTAAAAAAACAATTCGCGTTATATAAATTTCAATATTTAATATATATTAGGTCTCATAATAATATTAATCAAGCATTTTTCAATCCAAAATCAATTTAACATTGAAATACAACATCAACAATATAAATATTTTGTCATCATTTTGTAAAATTAAAAATAATTTACTGAACAGAATTCATATAAAATAAAAAATTAAGCAAGATTAATCAATAAAAATTTTTCAATCATCAAAAAGTCGAAATTCACAGTATAATTTTATTAAAAATATAATTTTTTATATCCAACGACGCGTTTGACCACCTCGAGGATACTGATGCTGTTGTCGCAAGTAACGATCGTCCCGATATCTTCATCGATTTTGACCGATTTTTTAATGATATTCATTAATAAATACAGATGCCGAAGCGATCCATATCCTTTTTTGACCAACCTGAATAAATCAAGTATCATTATCAATTTAAAATTGGCAATTAAAATAAACGAACGATTTCAACCGTTCAATTTTACTAATTTCGATTTTGTAAAAAAATATTGTTAAAAATATTTTGTCTAGATTTCTCTAACAGATTCTGTGATCAATGCTTAAAAATTTTAATTTAAAAAATGTAAATAAATATATAAAAAAACACTACACTTGTATTTGGTGAATTTTTAGTTCAACACGAATAACTATAATTCGCCTTTATGATCTGGAATTAATATCTTATCGATTATATTCCTTAGAGTTTAAATAATTTTAGATAAATTAATTAGTAAATGTTTTTATATAGTATAAATAAAATATAAGTTTGCAAAATTTCAGCTGAATTTAGATAAAGAAAACTAAGCCTGGGAAGTAGCTGTCCTATACAGCTTGCAGTGATCCCCGAAGTGGCGACCCATGATTCTGTTTAATTAAAGCTGATCAAACAATCAGATAAAGTCCCGTCTGGGCAAATATAAGACCTTTTGTAAAAAATTTTTGTATATTACTTTAATAAAAATTAATTATTTTTCCTGGAATACTGATAATTTTTATATTTTTATTTTCGCTGCGGGCCGTACGGAACTACAACTTGCTTTTTATAAATCAGGAAATATTAGACAAAATCAAATAAAATTTTATCTTGCAGATAGTTTTCTCTTAACTCGTAAGTTTCACTCAAAATTGAAATCATTGAGCCATGTGATATGCCTGTGACTTATACAATCTCTGTTCGGTCAACACCATATCGTGATTTCTTCAATCGTTTCGGGAATAACTGCCCCAATTGGAAAACCAGAACGATCAACTTCGCCCATGCTTCTTCCAAGATGACTAAATTTTATTTTTAAGCTTATTTTATGAAACGTATTTAATAAATCTTATTCTTCGTTTGAGTAATAATAATTAAATTAATTGCTAAAATAGAGACAAGTGTTGAGGAAGTAATTGTAGGCAGATTAATAATTAACCAATGGAAGAAATCGACTTGAAGTAAAAACATGTCTGGAAAAATTCAAGCATGCCTTGTTTATATTGGCCGTATAGAAAGGTACATCTGTTTTTTAGGTTCTTTTTTTGTAAAAGAAATATGACAAAAGATTTATATTTAGTTTGTTTAATATAAGAGGACAAAGATGTTTTGAGAAGATCGATCGTCTCCAAAATTTTATTTTTCAAATTATATTGATTATAAGTAAATGTCTCTAATTCACGTACGAAAATTACATAAATAATTTCGCATAGCAGAAATAGAAATTCATTTCTCATCATTGGAACGCCGCATAGACCAACGAGTCGCACGGAGCTGAAGATGACATGATCGATTGCATCGAGAATGTTTCAATTGTTCAGCATGAGTTATCAAAAATGATAAATCACTTCCTAAATTGATATCGATTTACTCTGATACTGGCAATGTGAAATATAAAACTAAATCAATTGTGTTAATCAGAGAATCCAGTGACTAATTACAAATCGAATGTTTGTGCTTCTATTTCAAATAAACAATTTAAACAAACTTTAAAGTATTTTTAATATTAAATTAAAGATATATTTTGATTTTCTTTAATTTAAAAAATGTTTTTTTAATTGTTAGGAGGAAAATTCCATAAAATATTTATTAACTGAAAATTACATAAAATATTTATCAACTTTTTATTGGAAAGAGCAATCATTTCTTTTCAGATTAATAATTTCTTCATTTCACATAAAATTAAAAAAATCATGGAACAATCTTATTTCTTTCGTGTTATTTTTTCTGAAATTTAAAAATCAATAAAATCAAGAAAATTGGCTGAAGATTAAGATAATGAGAAAGGATTAAGATAAATCAAATGTATGAGTCTAATGATTTTTGATCAATGTATTTTTCCTTGTAACAAATTTTAAAGAAAATAAAAGAACTAATATTTATCAAACATAAGTTTTCTACAAAAGTAAAATTCTAAATTAATATAATTATATTACATAGCAATAGAAAATTACAAAAAAAATCATTATCAACATATTGCATTGGAGAAAGTCTATCAAAGAGGAACGATTTATAAATTCACTCAGATAAAGACTTTGAAATTTTCAGAACTAGTCGAAAATAAAGTTAAAGCTGTGTCAAGTCAAATGCGCCTGATACAAGAAAGAGTTTGATTTAACAGAACTAAGCATGAGTGAATTGTAAAAGTACCTCTCACAATTTCATATTTTGCATTTTTAGTCCCACGAAAAAGATAAATAGATTGGGACAATGTGTTCTTTGCAAATGAATACACCTAAGGAAGTCTGATTAAAGTTTCAAAAAAAGTATAACTCATGTTGTGGGTTTTGAAATACAAACCTAATAATTATACGCTCGTTTAGAAATCGTTAAACGTTTAAACGTCCTAAAAAAACGAAAACGTTTAAACGGTCTTTTAAACGCTAAACGTGCCCACCTCTATCCACATCCAACCGATTATTCGGCTCTCCATCCATTTCACAACTCATACCTTTGTTTTAGCCACAATAAAATTGCTTCTTACCTCTGTGTTTCTTCTTTCCACCGCAAATCCAACTGCTGCATAAGCATTAATCGATGCATCGGAAAACATGTGGATCTCCTTTTCACTTTTCTCCATTGAAAATAGAACCCTATCACAAAATATATGTTTCAGAGTTTGTAGTTCCTCAAGTCAATTTTTGATTTTATCTCGCAAACAATCTGGTAGTTTCTGATGCCAATCTACTCCTGCCATCCAAATTTTTTGAAGAAGCATCTTTCCTTTGATCGTATAAGCACTAAATAAGCCAATAGGATCACAGATTCTAGCCATAATTCTTAAAAATGATCTCTTCGTAATCACCGGTTGATCAAGCTTTCAATCTTTATACCAAAAGTATCGGTGCTTGTGTCTCAATTGACTTTTAATGCTTTAACATGACAGCTCTCCTTATCTTCCAAGTTAAGCATTTTTGATCTCTCTTCTTCTGGAATGGCTTTCAGAATTTCATTGTTATTTGTCATCCACTTGGTCGCCTTCATTCCTGCTGCTTTCCAGATTCTAATCAGCTCGTCTTTCCTTTTTTTCTGCTTCGACTAAATTCTCTACTGAAAACATGGTGTCATCCATATATGTCGAATTTTTAATAATATCAACGGCTTCAGGAAATTCTCGGACATACTTGTCAGTGTTTGTGTGCGTTACCAACTGTGCTAAGAACGGGGACATATTTAACCCGAAAACTAATCGTTGAAATTGATAATAGTTATTAGAGGTTCTTGGAAACTCGTCAGAATTATTAATATCAGACATTAAAACTTTTATTATACCACAAAAAAATGTTTAAATCTAATATTTAAACAAATTTATTTTTTTGAGAAACT
>MQRK01217429.1:21695-59296 GCA_001938485.1 Girardia tigrina
TATATATATATATATATATATATATATATATATATGAATTTGGGTTGCTTTTGGATTATTTATTGTAAAGTTTTTATTCAAATTTTCCTGTAAAAATTATCTTTATACTTTAAAAAGTGTTTTTCCCTTTTAAAAATTTGATGCACTTTCCATAATATATTTGTAATTAATTAATTATTAAAATTTTTGCATTAAATATTATTATCATTTCTGTGACAAAAAATATTATCATTCCTGAAAAGATTGACTACAAATAATAATATCATAAATTCAGCGATGAAATTTATTATATTATATATAAAAAAGCCCAATGTTTCATATGCGTAACGCTCATATTATTTACTTACAATTGTAAGTAGATAATTATATTAATTTAAATTTTTGTGGCAAAAATCATTTTAAGGGTTAAGGTTAGTGTTAGGGTTATGGTTAAGGGTTTTTGTTAGGGTTAGGTTTAGGGTTAAAGTTTATAAAGAAAATAAAAGAAATTAAATTTAAAAAATTGAAAAATTTAACACACTTTTCGGAACAATAAATAATAAATTATAACTACGATTTTTTAATTAAAACAGAAACTTTCAAAGACGAAATTTAACTCCCCTATCATACATGACAGGTCTTTTCCTAGTTACAAAAAATATTATCACATATTCGGCGACGAAATTTACTACAAAAATTATTATCACAAATTTGGCGACAAAATTTTCTATAAAAAATATTTTCACCAAATCTGCGACGAAATTTACTACAAAAAATATTATCATAAATTTTGACAAAAGATTTTCCCTGCGACGTTTTTTTCTGCTATTGCTTTCCAAGCAACATATAACGAAAACAAAACAAGATATTTCGATTTTTGTAATATATCATCTACGCTTATACGCTTACCGATAATTACTTCGGCCGGACTAAACCAAGTTGAACTTTGCTTGAAGCGTTTATGCTAAATTCAATCTCTGGTAAAATATCTACCCAGTTATTTCTTCCTTCACATTTTAAAGATGCATTCAAAAATCCCGTATGGAACAGAATTTGCGCTCTATCATTTCATTTGTATTGTGATGGTAAGGACTTGAATATTGAACGTCTATTAACATGGATTTAGTAAATTCAAGAAACGAACACGACTCGAAAGCCTTTCCTCGGTCCACATGAATACAAGCCGGAGCTCCGAACCTAATATCCATTGTCGTAATAATGTCTGGGTCGTTGTAGTCTCATCTTGAATACTAACAGCCGTTAAATTAATATATCTACTAAATCTATCTGTGATTCCTAAGATATATTTCTTTCTTTTTATTATCGGCATCGGTCCGCAAAAATCAATATAAATGTCATCAAACGGTCTTTCCGATGTAAGAGTCTTTGTTTCTTCTTTAGTTATTCCAGTGTAAGTTTTCGCTGTCTGACAAGCAATTCAACTTTCTGTTACTATTTTAAATTGTTTCATGAAATCTTCCATATCATATTCATTTCGCATAAATGAATACGTTTTCATAAATCCACCATGACATAATTATCTATGGAAAAAGTTTATACAAGCCTGTCGTTTACGTTTTGGAATCCAAATCTTGTCATTTAGGGTTCTGACACATCCTTTGGATAATTTGAAAGTTTGGAAAGTATTGTTCTTTATTTGTCCAATTATTTCCATACTTTCCGTGTTCTTCTGTTTCCATGGTATGGGTGTTTTCTCTTCATCTATTACCAACATTCTCACTTTCTGTTTCGATAATTTTGGCTGCTCATGTTGAATCATACACTGTGACCATACTGTACATTCATTCCGAGACAACGCATCAGCATTTTGATGTATTTCTCTTTTTCTATATTCTAA
Source organism: Girardia tigrina (assembly GCA_001938485.1). Taxonomy (NCBI): domain Eukaryota; kingdom Metazoa; phylum Platyhelminthes; order Tricladida; family Dugesiidae; genus Girardia; species Girardia tigrina. The sequence continues at coordinate 23,533 of MQRK01217429.1, forward strand.
TTTCATATCTAAACTGCTTAAATAATTCATCCAGTTTTGAAATTGTGGAGTAGTTGTTTTTTTTGTTGTCATCATAAAAGCAATTGCCTTGTGATCCGTTCTCAGTTTAAAATGTGCACCGTAAAGATAATGTTTAAAATGTTGAGTAAAATGAAATATTGCTAACAATTCTTTCCTTGTTATTCAATAACCTATTTCCTGTTTCAACTTCAACCTTGATCCATACGCAATGACTCGCTCTTCACCTTTATTATCTATCTGAAAAAGAACCGCGCCTCTGGATCTTTACATTGTAAACAGTACTTCAATAAATGATTCCGTACTTCTTCTACGCTCCCTATGTCTTCATTTACAATGATATCATCTACATAATGACGAGTTCCACTGCGAATCTTTTCATCAATACACAAAACCGTTCCTAAAATCATGGACCTTATTTTCGGATCGGATACTAAACGAAATCCTAATCTTGTAAGCTCGTAAAATTCACTATTAATTCGAACTCTCTGATACTTCCATAAAGTTGAATCTACTCCGATTTGTAAATAGGCATTTTTTGAGTCGATAACTTTGCAATTCTTTGATATACTTCTCCACTCACGAAGTTCATCATCCACTGATACTGTATCTAATGTATGAGAACTGTTGGGTTTTATTAAAATGTCTTTAATTTCAATTATTCACTTTTCAAAATACAAATCTTTAATCTTTATCTTTAATCGTAAATCTCTATTCTTTATTCTTTGATCAATAATCTTTTATCAATAATCCTCAATCAATAATCTTTAATGTTTTGATCTGACTCCAATTATTCAGAAAGGTTTTCCAACATAAATATATGAATAATGAACACAAATTCTTTTATCAAACTTTATTTCAAATAACAAATAACAACAAGTCACAAATAATAATAATAATAATTCAATTTTGGATGACAGAATACAAACACAATCAATATTTCGTGCGAGTTAACCGATTACAGTAAAAACTGCGAATCTCCAAAGTCGAACGATGATTTGATTAAAACTCAAAGATTTTATATTAAATCCTCTTCTCCCATACGGGGTACTTATGGTTTAATATTTTAAAAAGAATAAAGTAAAAATAAAATAAGTTTTTACGTTACTTTTTAACACGACTTCTTCTTGGTTAATTTCTTGCAAATATTTTTGGGCAAAACTAAAACTAGATTTGCTGTTGTTTATACAGTAATTTTCCTCAGCCTTGAAAATTGATAAGATAAAACAAAGAGTAGAATATTTATAATTTTTGATGAAGTAAAACAAACATTTATAATTTTTAATTCCAAGTTTTATTAAAGTAAATATTATTTTGTTTGAAGTTAATAATTTTACTAAAAGAATTATTTTAAATTTTTCTTATATGAAATTTTATCAAGAAGTGTTCATATGCTTTTTCCAAAACCCTAACAGAACTAATAAACTGATTTAAATCTCGATAATACATGACAGGCCTTACTTTACCCATTTTTTCTTGTTTGACCGCAAGCAACGATATAATTCCTTCTCCATCACTATTTGAACTTTTCTTTAACCAACCTTCACTAATCCAACCCTATATTACCTAATGAAACTTTATTCTGGTGTCTTTATACATATGGTAACTCACTACTTTATTTGACAACTGAGGCGCTATATCTTTCCATTTCCACTTTACTTCCCACTTCCGTCCAGAAATTTTCGCATTAAAAGCAATATCATTTATTTCGATATTTGTTTGTTACCGCTTTGATACAACTTTTTACTCAAAAATGAATCATTATTATTTCTCTCACTATTCGACTGTGTTGCGCCGCTATGACACACATCTCTACCCCATGAAACACAACCTTTACTATCAATTTTAATACATCCCCCTTGCATTATTCCATATATGCCAATAATAACATCTACATCTTTTCCTAACTCACTCATAACAAAACACTTTAATCTCAATATCACATTAGACCCTGACTCAATCTCTATCTCACACTCTCCAAGCACAGTTACTTCTTTTCCATCAACTGCCTTAACACACACATTAGACTCAATCATCTTCTCTCTACCCAACTCATATCTTACAATACTCACATCACTCCCACTATCAATAAGAGCATTAACCCACTTACCGTTCAACTTCACCATCATCCCCATAGACACCTTTCTATGCGTACAAGAATAGGCGGTGCCAACTATTCTTGGTATAAGTTTAAATGATTCTCTTTTTAAATTCGTTCGCTTTATGACCCCCTCCTCCACAGCTAAAACATTTAAACGTATTACTTGACATACACTCCTTGGCTATATGCCCAAGCTTCCCACACGAAAAGCACTTCAGCATAGATGCTTTTTGTTGCCTCTCATCCGCCTGATAGAGTTCGTAATTGGGCTTTTGCGACATTTTATAAGAAACCGCCGCCACGCGTGAATTCCATCGTGCCATGATAAAGCTACATAACTCGCACATACAGTAACTTCGCCTCTCATCTCGTTAATTATGATCCTGGACTTTTCCACTTACATACTTTTGTTGGTATATAGGTGTGATTAAAATGATTTATTCAAATGAGAAACGAAAACGAGACTTTTAAATAAAAATATGTATTTTCACTTTATACAAAAATTACAATTTAGAATTATATTTGAAAAGAACTTAAACTTATTCAAGATTTTAAATATTGGGTAGGGGAGGAAACGCAACGTTTACCTCCAGTCAATTTAAATATATAAAAATATATTTACGAAATTATAAATAATTATATTGAATTTCGTACTTCAGCTCAATTTTTCTCTGAATCTTTCTTTCAAGTCGCTGGCTTTTTATACTCTGTCTCGCGTGACTTGTCGATTAATTGATTACTTTGTGTAACCGTCAATCAGTTAATTGAGCAGGTGGTCTACGCACTTGACTTCCCTTTTAAAATATAATCTCAAGCTCTTAAAATAATTCCTAAGCAGCTGTCTTGTTCTCACGCAATTGAGCATTCAATCTTTTCTTCTAATTTCTAATCAGCTGTCTTGTTGTCACGCACTTGAACTTTCAATCTCCTTTTAATTAACTTTCTTGTTCTTTAATTAATAACTTTCTTAAATATAATTAAGGGTACTTATCTTCCTAACTTTCTTATCTTTTATACCCTTTTCTTTCATCTTTACTTTCTTTATTTATTAAAATTAAGTTCTGTTTATTTTTCTCACATAAATACTTAATCTTTTTCCTTTAATTATTTATGTTCTTTCTACAATTAATTTCAATTATTTATATATAAATTATATTTATTATCATAAAAGGGTAAATAATTTTTATTTAACCCAATTAATTAAAACAAAATATTTAATTTTTTAATCTTTATTTTTTTATATACTTAACACTTTGCGATATCTCGTCTATTAATGTTTTTAATTTGACTCGCACATCATCGGGTAAACAGCTTAAAAAAACATTGAAATATTTGATCATTAATCGGAAACTGCGATAATCTGCATAATCGCCTAATATCTTAGGCTAAATCCTTCACTGTTTCATCTTTCCGTAACGTTCTCGATCTCAACTCTAAAAAGGAATCGACATCATCCTTCCCACAAAATTTTACCACGGCATCCTCGACCTTCTCCATATCATTTTGACTTTCTTTGTGTAAATTTTGCCACATTCTAAATGCTAACCCGTCGAATAGAATTTGGAATACATCGACCAAATTTTCGCCAGTCTTCTCTGCAATGATCTTCGCTCTCTCGAACCATCTATGTACATCTTCGTCGCCATTTAATATTTTAATCATCTTCAATAAAGTCTTCATCACGTGATAGTTTGTATTTTCACCAAAAATAGATTAACAAAGTTTATTTAAGTACAACACAAAATTACAACTTCTGTTTTTTATCACTTAATTAAACAAATTTACTTTCGAATAGTTAACAACATTATTACAAACTACTGATGTGTTTACTGTACAAATATGTATTTATTTATTCATCTGAAATTTGAAATTTAAATTAATTTACCTAATTTAATTAATAATTTAATTTTGAATTTTTAGAAATATATATTCTTACATCTTTGAACGTATTCATTAATTTTTAATTTAATAGTTTTTATATTTAAATCTTACGAAAGTGATGGGTTGGTAAAATAAAAATCACAAGACGTAATGGAGGCATACACCGTAATTAAAGTTTATCTTGTCAACACTAAAAATAATTATCCCAAATTTAGTTTGTTTTAATGCATCAATTTCATTAACTGTAATTTCATTAATCTAGCAATTATTTTAAAATTGAAATTTTTTTTTCGTTTATTTTGTTAAAAGTCAAATTTATTTTAGGAACCGATCCGAGAATGCCAATGTCTGCCAAGAACATTAAACCTGTCAAACGGTGGTTTCCATGAATTCCTCAACGCTAGCTCCACCAAATGCAAATGTTACAATTCGTTATTGCTCCATAAAAATGAATTAGATTTCTTCCCGAAATTCTTCTCGGAATTCAATCAACTAACGACATTGGATATCAGTTATAACTCTTTCTCGAGCTTGCCAGAGGAAGTGTGTGTGATTTCGAATCTGAAGAAACTAATTGCCAAATGTAATCAAATAACCGACGAAGGAATCCCCGAGAAGATCGAGTTTCTCGTCAATCTGGATATGTTGGATCTCAGTGGAAACAGACTTCGTACTTTTCCTAAAGCGGTCATTGAACTGGTCAATTTGACTGAACTGGATCTAGGAGGCAATCAGATTAGCTGCGTCCCTAACATGATCAAACAGCTGAGGAATCTCGAAGTACTCTATCTCGGCGGTAATCAGTTGACCGATATCCCGAACGAGTTTGGGCTGCTGAAGAAAATGAAGATTCTCAATATGAGTGACAACAAACTGGAGACGATCCCTGCAACTCTGGGTAATCTACGCTTTCTCGAAGGGCTCAGTCTCCACAACAATCAACTGAACACACTGCCGCCAAGAATCATCAAATTAAATCGACTTAAAGAACTTTCTTTGAGAAACAATCCATTGGTCAAGCATTTTGTCCGGACTCTCGACTGGGACGTCCCGTCACTTCGGGAGTTGTCCGGCCGGGCTACACTTCTCTATCAATTGGAAATTGATGAAGAAAATCTGCCAACTGCCGTAGTGACGTATTTGAAATCTGCCCAAAGATGTGCCAACCCGTCTTGTAGTGGGGTGTATTTTAGCAGTCGAATCGAACACATTAAATTCAAAGACTTCTGTGGAAAATTTCGAATGCCACTGTTACAGTTTTTGTGTTCACCGAATTGTGAATTGTACGGACGAGATTTGAGTGAATCGGATTCGGAGGATGACAGTTCTCGATTGAAAAAGGTGTTATTGGGTTGACACGTGGTTACGGGGGAGAAGGAGAGATCGATTCAGATTATTTCTTTTCAATGTCTTTTGTTTTGGTTTATGATTTATTCATTAATCCGGACGTAATTTGTATAATTTATTATTTGTTTTTTTTCTTTTTTTCTTGTTAAAAATTAAATATTTTCATTTTGGTAATAAATTTGACCAATTATTACCATCACAAATATTTCATAAGTGTTTTTTTATGTTGGATGATTTGTTTTGGCCAGGTGTTTATCCAAATAGAAATTTAGATTAAATGATTTCAATTATTTTTAGAATTTACAGAATGAGATTTACAACTAAATTTTGAACTTAATGGTGGCTTAAAGACTTAATAAGAATATTAAGAACATTTAATCAAGTCTCGTTTGAATCTTTATTGCAATTACATTTAGAGTCTCAGAAAGTCTTTCATCGTTTGCCATCGTTCTAATTGGTTTTCTTATTTCTGTTTTTAATCATGATTATTCGAACAATTTTTCTAAGTTAATTTTTAAAATATTTAACCTCTAAAAAATATTAATTAAAAATATCAATTTTTAAAATTTTTCAATAAATCCCAAAATAATAAAAATGTTATCAAATTATTAAAAATGCATTTAATTTAAATTTTACTAACAAATATTAAACTTAATTTTAATTGTTAAATTAAAGATATGAAATTATAAAATGATTATTTTAATTATGTTCGAATAGTCAATCAGTAAATTTAATAAAAAATACCAATTTCCATCTGGGTTGGAGAATCACCATTCTAAATTCAACGTACTTAAATCAACATACAGCATCCATACATTTACACATTCAAACAATTTAAAATATTCCTCACAAAGAACATGGATCATAATTGAAAACACTATTTATTAAATTATATTTTGCATTAATTTAACTTTATATATATGAAAAGGTAATTAATTTTTGGTTCGCTGATCAAAATTTAAATAGTTTTACAAAAGATTATTTTGAATTAAAATCAAATTGAAAATTTTAAAAATTAATTAAGAATTTTAGATTTGAATTTAAAAACAATCTTTAGAAATTTATTTTAAATTAAAATATTATTTCAATAGAAAAATTATTTTATCAAAACAGATAACAGATAAAACAGTATTTTTAAAAATAATTTAAATCCGATTAAAAAGTTTTTATTAATATTTGTAAAAGTGTATTTTCAAATTTTAAATTAATTTAAATATATTTTTAAAAAATTAAAAATCATTAAAAATCAAAAATATATAAAATCATTTTGATAAATATCTTTAAGTTGAATGTTATTTTTGATTTGATGGATGAAAATTTATTTGAAAATAGAGATCAGTGGATTAATTATTAATTAAGGAAATAGTTGGAAATTTTGTTTGAATGTTGTTTTATAATAAAGATATAATTTGAGTAAAATGAATTCTGATATTGACGTCACAATATACTTTGAAGGGCTCGTTCGTAAAATACATAATGCGAAAAATTGAATTTTTAGATCCCCCTCCCCCTTGTCAAGTTTCACACTTTCATAAGACCCCCCTATGTGTCTCTTCACAAATCACAAAAATAAAAAATATACAAACTACAATATTTCTCATCAATTTTTTCAAAAATTTGAGCTAAATGCTCTTAAATTGTAAAATTTGGCATATTTTCCTGTAATTCATATTCTTCGGGCATTAACAAATCCGTAATTTCTTCGATAAAAAAATTTTCTTGGATCTATTCGACGCATTTGGATCCATCATTACCTTCAAGTATTGCAAGTACTTGATTTTCCTCTTTTCGTAGTATCTTTTTAGTTTTAGGACCTCGAATCTTTAATACGTCGTGTAATAAAATTTACATAATTCATTTAATTCTATTGTTAAATCAAGCATTATATTATTAATTGTTTTTTGAAAAATGATTTCAATAATAATCATTTTTGTGATGTAACAAATTTTTAGACGCCCCTCCCCCCTTGTCACAAAGTGTCACACTTTCATAGACCCCCGTCCCCCTATGCGTTCTGTATTTTACGAACGAGCCTAAGAGACTTCTTTAAACTGATTCATAAAAATAGACGATTGGGTAATTATAATAATATTGCTGGGTATTTTGAAGTTCGGAGATTGGTTGTGAAGATAACTTTTTTTACATGTTATGCAGTGATTGGAAAATTTATTTACAGAGAGTTTCTTGTAAAACATTATGTATTAAATCACTTTGTTAATAGTATTATAATAACAACTACGTCAGTTGATTATATAATCGTCATTTTATATACAACTTAACACAATTTTCGTAAATTAAGTTAAGAATCATAAATTTAAATAAAATTTACTTCTAACAATGGCGTTGTTAATTATGATTATAAAAACTTTTCATTGTTTATTTTTGAATTACAATAAAAAACTTTGATCCTTCTTAATTTCCACTCTTATTTTTATCTATTGCGCAATTAAATTATTGTTATAATTAGTAGTTTTACACGTTAGTAATCATGAAGTCAAGACTGTTTCGTTAAAATAATTAAAATAAATTAAATAACTTCAGAAGAAAACATTAAAATTTATTTAAAACTGAATATACATGTGTAATTAAAATTTAAGCATGTCGTACAAAAGAATGATGTGATAATCGAGTAATTATCCAATTTGTAAAACAACAAATTTACCAATTATATTTGTAAATAAATAATTAGTTTAGAATTCGTTAAATTTTTGATCTATAAATATTGAATTAGTATATGAAGGATTCAGAAAATTCAAAAACTGAATTATGCTGCAGTATAATCGAAGAGACTTGTTGTCCTTTCTGTAAGCGAATCCAGGAACATAATGGAAAGGAAAGTGATAGTAATATTGTTCAATATAGAAAAAAATGCTAAAATAGTAAAGTTGATATAAGTTAAAATTATGAATATTGATCAAATGATCTCTAGACGATCAGAAATTAAATTTAAAATTAACTAGTTGAAGAAGACCTGAATAGAAATATATTTTAAAATAAACTAACATTACAGCAACTATTAATTTAAACAAACGGATTTATTAATAATTCTATAAATCCATATAAAATCACACCACATGCCCCTAGCCCTTAAGACACATAATCATACTCCGCTTGAACAAGGTGGAATTTTGCCACCTTCGCATGCTGTTGCGCCCGCACACACAAAGTCTTCAAATCGTGCCGGTCTGCGAATTGCTCTGCTAGGCCGCTCACCAGCAGGCTCCCCAGTTGGTCCAGATTCATGTACAGGTTCTGATTCATCAACCCGAAGGCCATCGCGATGCGCTGATTGCATTTCAACGTTTTCCCTCATTTCGTGATCTGAACAAAACCAAGCTGATCCCGAAGGTGCATGCCGCACGTGGCTGACGTGATACGGCCTCCCGTAAACCTTCACTTGATGTACTGATTGCGTCCCCGTGACTGTTCCGCGCTTCCACCGCGACACGCAGCTGAATGATGGTGCTGGTTTTACGAACACCGTGCCCCGACCTGCCAGCTCCGTTGGTGATGGATTATACTGCGATCCCGGATGTGCTTGATTGAAAGTTTTTGGCAATGGCAATCTTCTCTTTTGTGCAAAATCCGTCTACGCCGAAATTACTCCATTTGCATTTGGGGTCGCGTTGTTCCAAGCAACCATCTCTTGGACGTCCCTGCCGCTCCGAGCGATCATTTTCTTGAACGTTCGGTGGTTGCGTTCCACAATGCCATTGCCACTTGGCCGGTTTACGCATCCAAATCGGGCCTCGATTCCGACCTGAGCAAGGAGGCCCGCAACCCCCAATCCCTTGAAGGTGCTATAATTATCCAACAGAACTTCTTCTGGTGGCCCAAACTCGTTCCACACACTGCTCATGGCTGCACATATGTCCGGTTCGCTCTCCGATACGATTTTGCGCAATATTGTAAACCGCCCAGGGTCGCAATCGACCATTGTAAGGAATTTTAAAATAAACTAACATTACAGAAACTATTAATTTAAACAAACGGATTTATTAATAATTTAATAAATCCATATAAAATCACACCACACTAGTAAATCTAAAAAAATTTAATGTGGGATCTTTTTCCAGGTCTCCATTTAAACTATGTTATTTTTCGAGGCGATCGTATATAATTATATTTATTCTGATACGTTTAATCCTTTAAACCTTTTGATTCTGAATGTAGTTAGAAATCAGCATTAACTAAGTGAGAAATACATTTTGAAATAGGATAATTTCCCTCTGACTACACACAACTTCCAAATCTGTTTGTTGTGTTAGAAGGTATTTAAAAATTACAGCAAACTAAAATAAACAGTTTCCGTGTTGAGTACTGATCCATCTTTGTAAATAAAAGATATTGTTATATAAATATATAATATTCTTCAATATAGAAAAAACTGCTAAAATAGTAGAGTTGAAATAAGTACTTTTAAAATTCTATGTTCATGACTTAATTATTAATAGGAGGATGGTGTGTGAAGTAGTGATGATAAAATCTTATGATCCTAAAATCAAAATACAAACACCATCTTCAACTTTATTGAAAGTATTTCTGACTTAATTTTTGCACAATAATTCCATAAACATCACTTTGATTTTTAAATTGCGAATATATCATTATTAGTTCTGTCGAACGACAATGGTAAATATGTAACAATTGATCACAACACATTTTCAGAGCGTTATTTAACTTCCATATATTTATGTATTATTCAATTATTATGTATTATTATGTATTTAATTATTTATGTATTATTTATTTCATATTTAAATTAACAAATTTGAACCAAAGCATTGTTTAATAAGAAAAAGAATATGAATTGGGAAAACTAAGTATGATGTCAAAAATATTTATTTGTAAATAACTTTATAACATTAAACTCATTTTTATAGGACCCCCTTTTACCAAGCCAAAATTATAACTGAGTTTGAATAGCTTCGCAAGTTCTCTATTATGTTTCAGTTCCTTATCTGAAAAATAAATGCTTATCTCAATCACAGAACTAATACCAAACAGAATGACAGGAAGAATGAGATCGACTTTTATTCAGAAAATTTTACTGATTTATGTATTCGATTCGCCGACTAAGTTAGTTCACTAGAAGATGTGAAGACTGCCAAAACGTAACCAAAGAGATATAATGTACAAATTCTGCCGTATTTGTACAATCACTCAAACATTATGATAAATAAATATTGGGCCTACCATCTCTTTCAAGAATGGTATTGAGCCTATAGGCTCTTTAGATGATCCACCCAAACCAAATAAGTCTATAAGCTCCCCGACTTCTTCTCGTCTAATTCAGAAGATGGCAATTGAATCCTTCCGACTCTTCTTCTTGAGGGACTCTTGGTCTATGATCTTGTTTCTCGCGTCGATTTAATTCTGTCTGCTCCGCGAATTCACTGAAACAAGATTCGTATGAACATTGAAACAGTTTCATCCGCGGTCTGATAAGTTTTGGCATGTCTTCTAATCTCCGCCCAATTATTCGCCTCTCGCATATTATTGAATCGATCCTATCTTTCATCTTAAGTTGAGCGCTTTCCTGCTGAATTAATATTAAGAAATCATCAAAAGAAGCGGTTTCTCCAAAAAGCCATTCCGTGTCGACTGTTAGGCATTCTTTGATTTGTTGCTTCTTTCTTCCTGAGATTTTCTTACCTTCTCTCATTGAGGATTCAGTGACTCTTTTTAGGATCACCGGTCCATTGCCAGAAGCTAAGAGAGCAGGGAACTGGAGTCGTCTCTTAGCTAGAATGTCCATTGGGTGAGGTAACCCAATTGTGATGGTATCCATTCTGATCTTCTGATCCTTCCTTATCCAAAACACTAGTCGAGTACCATGATTGTATAGGCTCTGCAGTTTCTTTACCAGTGTGTCGGTAGCCCTCCAATTTTCACACCCATAGTATACTACAGGTAGTATACAATTCTCAATCAATTTTCACTTGCTTCGGATCGTTAGTTTTGGACACTTTAGGATAGGCATCAAAGTTCGTAGCTTGCCGTACCCTTTCCTTATTCTCTCTCTGATATCTGCCTCACAAGTTCCGTAAGAAGATATTATTGATTCATGGTAAAAGAACTCGGTAACCCATTAGATTCCAGAAATCATCTCGCAACCTGCTGTTTGTATTTTGGAGTCACCATTTAGATTGATAAGCTTGGTCTTTTTTATGTTGATCTTTAGACTCAGTTGCTGGAACACTCCGTTTAGAATAGGTAGATTTCTTGTTAACTCATTATAGTCTTTGTCAATGAGACAAACGTCATCTGCATACGCTAAATGATTGATCTTAAGTTCGGTTCCATCCTCATTTCGTAATTTTACCTCTTCTGTCATGCCATTTGCTTCTGCTAGTTTGAGTGCTCTGTCAAACACAATATTAAACAATATCGGTCCCAGAACACAACCTTGTCTTACGCCTTTGAACATTGTGAACTCATGTTCACCAATTAAGCCCTTGAATCCCTCATGAAATTGAGTAATCATGCTCAATGTTCTGCCATTTATTCCCAGCTTCTTTAGGCATGTCCAAAGCACATTTCTTGGTACACTATCGAAAGCTTTCTCCAAGACTATGAAAATTACATATAAGTCTTAGTTTCTGTACCTTGCTTCTTCCTGAATCTTCCGAATAATACATATTGCATGTTGCGTTCCCCTACCGCTCCGGAAACCAAATTGCCATTCATCAATTTTTCTTTCAACTATCGGGATAAGTCTATTTACTATAACCATTACCATTATCTTTCCTCCAACTTCAAGCAAAAATATCCCTCGGTAATTGTTGAGGTCATTTCTTAAACCATTTCCTTTGTACATTATGACCACCTTTGTAGCGATATGGTTAAGGATTAGGTTGGGTTGCTGGCCTAACCGTCCTTGTTTCTCAGTTTAGCCTAGGGACGGAAATTCACCCAGCCTAGTTTACCTGGACTACTCCACGGGGAGGCGAGAGACATTACAATAAATATTACTGAATTGTACATTATTTGATTTAATCTCAATTTTCGGAATAATGGAAAACATAGTTTATACAAAGTGCAAAGGTTTGAAAATTTTAATAAAGAACTTTGTGGTTTAGCTTCAGTCTTCCGATAAAGAAAAGTCTCTATCTAAAGAGAAGTGCTCAGGTAGTTATCTAATAAAAAGAGAAATAATATAAACAACGGGGCTGCCAATGCAAGACACTAGTAAAAAAAGAGCCTGCTAGGGTTGGATACCGTATATATATATATATATATATATATATATATATATATATATATATATATGCGGCATTTTCCCCAACGAAATACAGGAAGTGTTGATTACATGCCTACTTTTTTCAATGATTTGTTTTTCAAGGGTAAGGATGCTGATCAACAGAAAAGGGCAGTATTACATAAAAATTTTTTCCACAATAACTGATAACATTATATGGAAAATAAGCGAGACAGACAAACAGTTTCCGTGGGAAAGAATGACCGATTATCACGTGATTTCAAATACTATTTATTATAACTAATATAATAACATATTACGCTGATTTGTATATTTGAACTATGATAGTCGTAGGTTGTCAGTTTGAAGTTCTTATGATACATCATACATTTCATATTCAGTCTAAAAATGTCATAAAATTCTGAATTTGAATGTAAATGTAATGCTTAAAAATTATAAACTAAAGAAATATTTTGGCATATTTGACATATTTTCTTTAACAACCTCCTGGATTTTTAATACAATATTTTGGGGGATAAGAAATTCCTCCCCCCATTTGCATTGAGATGCGCTGTTTAAATTTACTTTTAAAAATTCAAATCTTCAGTTTTTAAGGTCTTCAATCTCGAATTTTATTTGACTTTCAGTCTAATATTTAGCTATTGACTATATATAAATAAATAAATAAAATCATTTCGAGAGCTAATCGAATTTTTGACGTCATTTTCATTCTGTGTCATTTACCAGTTCAGTTGACCTCGACTTACCTAATCTAGAATTCAGATTCATAAATTCACTTAACAGTTTTTGGGAAAGCAGAAATAATTAACTATTATTTTTTGTACAGAATAATCGAACTATGGTCCGTCAATGGAATCTTTGTACATATGTTGATAAGGTATCCGATCTGCGTATATTTTCCTGCACAAATGAAAAACTTAGGAATTGAACATCTTCGAATTATCTTACTTCCTCGTGGATGATATTTGTACCTACAAAATAACAGATGGAATCAACAAGGATGAAGTTGAGAAAGTTTAAAGAACAATTTGAAGGGTTTCTTTCCAGATTTTGTTTTTGACAGATTTCAAACCAGGTTATCCACAAAATACTACAAGTATAATTACTACGCCGTTGTCGCGACTAATGTTCTACACAAACAATATTTGTTCCCGTCTCAGTATCTTTAAAGTAAATGATTATTAATATGAAATTTTCATTTAATTTCTGTTCATTTTTTATGGATTCCCAAATCAAAGAATTTCATAATCTTAGAATAACATCAAACCCAATGTAACACTTTATTTCAAAACTGAATTAAAACTGCCACAATACATTATGTATATTAGATTAACCCTAAAGTTCGGTTTCATTTGCAGAAAATTCTATTTTAACTCATTCTCTTTTAATCCTTCATAGTATTTTTTTTAGAATTATTATTACACAACCTTTATTAAATCATTAGAACCCACGCGGCGTGTTTCTCCGTTTTAAAAATTCCTATGTTTTACAAGATAAATGAATGACATCCTTTAAATGGGGTAAATGCCATGTAATCAATGGGAGAGTTTGTTTCTGGCAAATAAATAAAAACGTATTTATTATGGGGCTAGGTAATTCTTTAGCAAAAGTATTAAATATAAAATTATGAATAAATGATGAATAAACAATATTAATAAATGTAATTCATCTTTTTGCATACTTTGTAATTTGTGATATCCTTTTATCATCTTTAAAAACAACAGACTTTTTCAATTACATTTTTTTTAAAAACAACACAACGGAATCATACTAAATGTTGTAATCGAAAAATATAGTCATATGGGCTGGAAAATGGGATTTAGACAATGATAGCAGCAGAGGAGACACAGCACTACATCATTTCAAAAACGAACGTTTAACATTTTCAAACACGATGGAAATGTAAGTGTAAGCTTTTGCAATAGCCGACAACAAAGGTGTTAAGCATAATGTCATGTCAGTCACAATGGTAAGGATATTTTTGAAATCTATTGACATGTCAGTGAAACTGTAAACAAGTACTTGACCGTCAGTAGCCTCGTTAATTTTCTCCCGAAATTCCATGTTTACCTGGAGTACCTGGGATTTTTGCAGAAAATAAAGTAAGGTGATTACAAAAGAAAGTTGAAGACATATAGTTCTTTGGTATCCATTAATTTGTCAGTCAGCAAGCCCCACTAGGGTTGCACAGCTTCTCATGGAGAATTTTCTAGTGTTTCTTATCGAATAGTTGCACGTAATTTGTATGGATAAAGTTAGCTTTAGTAAATTCACTTCATACTTGACATAATAACTTCAGAAACGCTGGCAGGTTTTAGTTATGAAACTTTTCAAAGAAATTCTTGCAGCAATGAACACCTACTGCACTTATTGATGTTTCGTTGATTTATTAGCTTGTAAAACTGTTTCTCTTTCTAAATATCCAACGATGATGGCCTCGCATTTCGGTGCAATTCCAATGTCTTCTTTTTCGGCTTTTTTCTTCAAAAGGCTCTTCACATGCTTCAATAAAGCATCATGGTTACATATGATTTTTCTGTTCTAGTATAACGTGCTCACTACACATTCGTTTACTCGACCAGCAGCCATAATCTCAGAGGACGTGTAATTATTCTTCTTTTAACTCAGAACCATGATGCAGTAATTGCGATTCTGATACTTTACTAGCAGTCAATGTATGTCTCAATCCAATTAATTTTACTCTACGTCTGTCTTCAATTTGTCCCCTCATATTCAGTCCTAGGTAAATCCTTGTCTACATTAATTCATGACCCTCGCGCGGTAATGGGTATGCGTAGCTCTTACTAAGTGTCAATGTCACAATACAGGGTTTTATCTCTCATTTTGTAATTGAGGAAACGTCATTTCGTAATAAAAAACCAAAAATAAAGTTCAATTATTCATTTATAAACTTCATAAAATTTTAACATAAAATAAAAAAGTCACAATACTTGATATCAAATATTTATTTAGTTTCCATCAATAATTGGTTCTGAACGTGGCAAAAATTTCATCATATTCCTATAATAACCATTGCAATTCACCTCACATATTAGGCTAGCAACATTCTTCATACTATTCAATAATTGCTCTTCATTATTAGGTCGAAATTCTGCAACTAGTAATTTCCACTTTGCAGACATATTCTCGATAGGATTCAAGAACGGAGAGTATGGTGAAAGAAAAACAAGCTTGTTTGATGAATTGTTAAAAATTTCTTTGATATTGGCATGCTTATGGAAAGATGCGTTATCCATTACTATTACGGCGTTGTGCTTTAAAATTTCTTCAAATAACTGCTTAATAAATATGCAAAAACTTCTGTTTTCAAAGGGCTTATCTTGAAATAAATATTTTAAAATACCATGCTTATTCATGGCACAACAGACTGAAATATTCTTAGATCTAATACCTGGCACAATATAACTAGCAGGTGTTCATTTCAATGAGCGCCCAATCTTATTCATCATTATCACATTAAAACCCACTTCGTCAATGAATATTCGGATCTGATTGAGTGAGTATTTCATAAAAACTTTCTACGTATTTTTGTCTTTGATCAACAACCTCCGGATTATTTCTTCGCGCAGGTATAAGTGTCACTCTTTTTAAAGTGTATGAAATGTCTTTAATATATTTACCGATAGTTTTTTCACTTACAGTTTTATTATATTTTTTCGGTAATTTTTCGCTTTAATTCTTTTAATGTGATGCCGCAGTCATCATCAATACATGTCTTAATAAATGCTGCTTGCTCTGAATTTAATGCTTTTTTCCTTTGTCCACTTTTTAAATTTTTCTCATAACGGCCTTCTTCTTTATATACCGTAATGATCGACACTACGGTAGTGTATGGCTTATTAAAAATATCTGCAATCGATTTAATAGATTTTCCTGAATCGTAAGCCTCCACTATTAATTTTCTCATTTCGTTTGATATTGCCATTAAGGATGTCTAAAATGTTATAAAAAATTTTACTTAAATTTTGTAAAATAATTTTTATGGATATAAAATCGCTTTTACAATCTTTATTTTAGAAATTTTATAACTTTTTTTTATTACAAAATGACATTTCCTCTATTACGAAATGAAATTTCCTCAATTACGAAATGAGAGGTAAAACCCAGTAATTAACATGTCAATATACAATATTTTAAATTTCTCAATTCTCATTAACCCTCTCATCCCATTTGACAAAATAACACTAGGTAAAATGTCCGCTTGTGTGAGTGTCCCTGAGTTTTACAATTTTTGATATTCTTAACATGTTTTCTTACTCTAAACTGGTGTCACACATCACATATAATTGTTGATTAACCATAAGGAAAAAGAAACATTAACAAATGCACAATCACGATCATGAACGCAGCATTTGAGTTCCTTTTTCTCTAATGCCGCGAAATGCAGCATTTAGATGCCTGCTATGATGTGGTTGAAAAATGAATTAATAAGACTTGTACAAGACTTTTACTCTTACACATTGGTGGACTACTCAGTGATTCTGACTAACTGATTGTGTGATTGATAATTGATGAATTTATAAATTGATGATTGACTGAGTAACGGACGATTGTACATGAGTGGGTGCATAGTGGGGTACGAGAAATGAAAAAGGAATATTTCCACAGCATTTCTAAAATAACCTTTCTGTAGCGCTGCTAATTTTATCTTAAAATTTCACTCCGATGAATGAGAGTTATTTAAATCATCATTGACAATTGATATTCGAATGATCAATCAAACGAAATTGATTAATTTAAATTTCCGTTTGATCCTCTTTTACTGGAAAGAAATGTTACAGAACCTTTGGGACAACCTAGTAATACGCTTTGTAATTTTTGGGTTAATTGGCATAAAACTTGTTTCTTGTTCAAACAGTTATACTTTATAATTTATAGCATATAATTTTAGAGAAGGTAAACCATTTTCTGTTTTTCGGAGAACTTATCAAAGAATTTGTGTAATTTTACGACTAGTAAACTATTTTAAATGTATTCTAACTGCTGATTTTAGCATATTTTACTTATGATTATCATTTCAAAGAAACAAAGTTAATTTTATGATGAAGGAAGTTAATAAAACAGATAAATTATTTATTATTTAACCTACGCTTGTATTGGATATAGTTTTAATTATTGGATGCAGTTATACGAATGTCGAAAGTGTCGAAAAATCACAAAGATTCAACATTTAAAGATAAAAGAAGATGACTGAAACAAAACACAAAAAATGTTCTTTTTAATGAGTTTAAAATAAAGATTAATCAAACTAAAGAAAATTTACTTTTCGCTGCTTCATTAGACATCCAGACACTAACAGTTTGATTTATTTTTGGTTGAACTTCATCGAAGTAAGTTATAATGACTAAAATATACAATTGCGAAAAGTTACCTGGCTACATAATTGCAATAAAGACAGTTGGGGAAAAAGATTTTGTTAGAGAAAGCTTCAAATTTAGCATAGAAACTAGATACTTCAACAACGGTGGTAATGCAAACTCCATTCAATTATGAAATCTACCGTCGTGACTTATTTTATATTTTTTTCCAAATTTTCGTACTGGAGAGAAAATAACAGAGAAGATCCTAAAGTTTTAGTCATTTTAACTTACTTCGATAACTTTATCATATTTTCACAAATATCTTCATTAATTTATTTATCAATTATTTGAAACATCGAATTCACAAGACTAGAAATATATCAGGGATAAGAAATAAGACAACCCGTTTCGAGGAAACAATCTCATCATCAAATCAATCCACACCATGTACTAAACTAATACACTATACGGAAAAATACAAACATTAAATAATATTCAACCAATAAATTATTGGATTAAAATAAATTTATTTTACTTTTCCAAACAATTAAGACGCAATAAACGATATATTTTTTTATCATTCCGTACTTTACGAGGTAACGGATGATGCTACAGTTTTTTTCCCTTTCGATATATATGAAAAAATGAAAATCTCCTTAAGCTCAAGAAATTGTAGTGTACCTTATTTGCTATCACCAATAACTTTGGATGTTAAGGAAGAGTTATGATACTTATAAATATCGAACTTTTTAATTTTTAACATTTTATTTTATTCTAAAACGTCATTAAAAATTCAGTGTACTTTATTCTTAACCAGCATTCATAGATTTTAAATGAAAAGATGTTAATAAATTACAATTTGCAAACTATTTTCTTTGAATAAAATACATTGATCTAACTAAATTAAACAGCATATTTAATATTATTAATTTAGAATGTTTAATATTTTTCAGCAAATTAATATTTACATGTATTTATATTTTTGATTATAAATATTATTAATTGTTTTTGGAAACAGCACAATTTGTTCATCATGTGGACTTCGATATTTGAATGATTGTCATAAGTTGGTGGTTGGACGAAGTTTTTCTAAAGTAACTTGAATCAAGTACTTTAATCAAATAAAAATTAAAGTAAATCAAAATTCGTTCAAAAATTTATAATGTATCTTATGAACAAACATTAAACTGAGACATCTAGAGTCTTGTATATGTTTAAAAATAATAAATCGAAAACAATGAAACAAAAATAAATTTCATTAATCGATACTTTAATTTAAAATTAAAAACGTCATTTCAATTTTCAAAATTTATTGATCCTAAATATTTTTGGAGAATGTCCACCATCTTCAGGTACAGTAGCATCGCTAGTCAGGTGCGGGGGTGCGGACCACATCGAGTGACACAATCTCAGAGGGCGTCACTAAATGAAAAATACATCGCGGAAATAAACCTGTATAAATAACCCAACTTTAAGCTAAGGTTAACTAAAACATAGACTTTGATGAAGTTATTAAAAAGTTTGTTGCTCTGAAGACAATTGAAAGGACAATTGTAAAGATGGAATAAATATCTATAACTTAACGTTGTTACAGTTCTTTAATACTTGTGCACGCTGACGGCTGACCTTCAGTGACTATGAACTTGTTTTTTTGTTCTTGTCATTTTGATACTTTGACTTATTACATGACGAATAAATCAGAATAAATCTGGAGGGATGACACCGTGACTTTACTGAACCTGGTGACACCAACCCTAGCGACGCCACTGTTCAGGTAAAAATCGGGATTTCGTAATCCACTTATGTAACAGTGTAAGAGTGGATTGTTTGGACATTTATTGATTGATTAAGTGATTTAATCAATAATGTGTCTCAAGAAACTCTTTCATGATAATTCTTAAATTACTAGACAATATTTTAAATTAAAAATTTGGATCTAAAAAAAAGACCCGAAAGTAAACTACTTAAAAAAGGGACCCAAAAGTTATACTAATAAAAAAACCCAACATTTGGACTAAAAAATTATTAAAAAAAAGATTGTCGAGCTACATGAGTGCACGGCTTGCTCTGTTTTCTTGATTAGCATCATTGACTTTTTTTCATTTTTTTATATACGTTTTTTTCATTTTATTCCAATACGAGTAAATAGCCGTAGTATGGACACTGGTAACAGGATCCACAAATAATAAACTGGTTAAATAGCAACTTTACCAATGAAAAAATATTCAATTTAACATTTTCCTTTGTTTTAGCCAATAAAAAATAATTTAATACGTTCATTAATGAAAAAGTATCTCTCATTTAGATATTAAAAATATTATAATATGTATTAATAATATACATTTACACTATTAAAAATTGATAAATTAATTAAATTATTAACAAAAATAAACCCAGAAACTCCAATTTAAAAAATTACAGACCCACCTGGTCCTTTTTTCACTAGATCCAAATATTTGAATTTAAAGAAGTAAAAAAATAGTGGCATTATATTTTTTAACACATAAAGACACCATTTTCAGAAAAAAAATTTATTATCAAAGACAATTAATTTTGACGGTAATAACCCTCACCGTCAGGTCATTAATAAATTATGAATTTTAAATCTGCTTTTATAGACAAGCAGTGGTCTAATTAATTGGGTCATCTAAAAACACTCAATGAGGTTGTTGAGAGACTCGTTTGTACATTAATCTTAGGATCTAAAGATCCGATATAAAGTGCTTCACGAGCCACTTTCTCCCAATAATTACTAAACTGAGCACACAGAATTTAAAAATTATTTATGTCAATATTTTCATTCAATTTGGAAACTTTTCAGTGTTCTTCAATATTACTACCACCCACATTACGGAGAAGTATTTGGATTCTCCTACAGAGATGACGAGACGTCGCTGTTATGTATGTGACATTGCACCCATTACAGGTAAATTGATATACGAGATCTGAACACAATCCAAATGGGGTTGGAGATTTATTACCAAATACAGTAATATCCCGCTTAACGCTGTTTCGGTTAGTGCTTTTTCGGTTTAGCACTCTTTTATTTCAACCGATTTTCACTGAAATTGTCCGCAACGCTAGGTTTTTCAAATACTTACATATCAGAAACAGTATAGTTGTGTTTTTTGTTTGGTGAGGTGCTGTATGAACGCATTTGTTAAGATAGTCACGTTTAGCTCTATTTCGGAGCTTTGATGGACCGTATCCCCAGCGATAAACGACATCTCACTATACTTTCATCAATTACATAGTCACTGCTCTTCTATATACCGTATTTTCACGTATATAACCCGCATAATTTTTTCCTCACCAGGGGTATTTTGAGTATGTAAAATCACATATTATCCACTGTTTATCATCGTGAAATGTTAGTTGCTATCGTGTAAATTATTTTTAGGATACACTACCAACTTTTCTACCCTGCGAGTAGCGTAGGGCGTAGATAAAATCACTAATGACCCGCGGGATATATGCGTAAAAATATGATAAGCAGATTTTAAATTCATAATTTCTTTATGACCTGACGATGACAGTTATACCGTCAAAAGTAATTGTCTTTGGTAAGAATTTTTTTCAGAAAATAGCGTCATTATATGTTTAAATTTATTTATTTATAATTTTATTCGTTTGTTTTACTATTACACTTTACATATAAGTATTGACAATTGAATAATTAAAAAAATATATCAATCCACTTAAAAAGGCAAATTAATTTAACAGTATGTATATCGATTTTTTTTAGATTTTTTTTAAGATTTTAGTTCCCATTATTCAAATGTCCCAATTTTCTGGTAGCGCTAAGTAGAAAATAATATAATCAGCAGATATTTATGATCGACTAGAACATTTCACTGAACAATTGCTTTTACATTTTGTTAAGTGTGAGTATTATTTTCCTTTCTTAAATATTTTAAATGAATCAAAAAAAACTACAAAAACTGTAAAATAAGAGTCATCCCCTGAATGTTTTACAACAAGCTACTTCAGATATCATTTAATGAGTATAAGTAGTACAAATCTTACCATACCCTAGTTAGATTATAGTAAACGCCCTAACACCATAAATTTTTGAAAATGAGGAATACCTCTCTGTAAGATGACATCGTCTTGCACAGGCAAATCAAACAATAATATATATATCATCGTTCAAAATATGAATTGTTGATCTGTTAGAGAAAAGGATATGGCTCAAATATGAACAAAATGGCCGTGAATTTTTTAAAAGACATTTAAATGAAGGTGATTCCTATAGAAGCTTCTAGTATTTAGTTGAGATTATAACAAGTTGTTTCTGCTATTTCATTTCTTTATCATAAATAAATTTTAAAAAAATTGGAAACTGAGTAAAATCAAAAGAATTAAGCCATTAAATTAATTATTTTTATTTTCATTAATTTATATCATTAACTGCGATAGATAAGTTGCATTCTTTTTAATAATCATTTGTTTGGATCATGACGGTCAATCCATAAAAATTAATAAACATGAAAATAAAGAATTTTAATTGGCTCAATTCTTTCCATTTTTTTATTCATTAAATATTTTGGTTACCCTTTAAGCTTTCAGATTGCTATCAAATATTTAAAAAAACCTTCTAAACTTTTCGGGGGATCAAAATAACTCTCATCCAGAGTGTGTACAACCATATTATCAGTAATAATGATTTGAAGTAATAATTATTTTTCTTTGGCGGTTAAATATTATTTTCTTTTTTTATCCCTAGCCTTAGTGATGGTACAAAAATAATAACAAAACAAATAAAAATAAATGATTACAAGCAAAAAACCTGAACATTCAGATAAGTAAAAACACAAAAAATCAACGTACACACAAAGAAATAAAAAGAAAGAATAAAAGAATGAGTGTTAGATAGGCAAAGGTCTACAGATCCCAGCTCAAATAATTCGCAAATTGGCGACAGTAATTTGAAAATGTTTCATAATAAAATTATTTGAAAAAAGTAATAAGAATATATTTACAGATGATCAAGATCAAAATCAATCTTATAACACTAATAAAAATAGTTTAAAACTTGGAACTTTATTCAGTAAGTTTCAAAAAATTTTAAAAATCTATTTTAGTAGGTAGTAGATAATACTTTAAATTTAAAAATAATTTCCCGTATCAAAAAAATTGAAGGTATGTTTAGCAATAAATCTTCCACCCCGTTAGGATTGTGTTCGGATGTCATTTATATACATGTAATGGGTGAAATGTCACATTCGAAAGTATCTTCCCTTTTAGAAATTAGAAAATTTCTTCCCTTATTTGAAATTTCGAACACAGTTTAGAAACACATGACAATAAAATATTTTAGCTTATAGAAACAGCTAAGCCTAGTTTTTTGGTCAGTTTCAATTATTATTGGTTTTTACAAAGGTCTTTTTACAAATCAATGAAACTACTTTTTGTTTATAAAGAGATTATTCTTTTTATATTATTGTAAAATTGAACTTAGTTATAAATGACTTATGCACTTGTAGTGACGACTTTTAATTAAATAAAAAAATCTAGCAGTAAAAAAATCTTTATTAACATAAAAATACTTAAATTATTATTTATATCAAAAATCACATATTTTACTATCTATATAAAAAATAATAAATATAACTGAAAAATGTCAAAAACAATTGTTTTAATAATCTCATAGAAACAATTTTATTTAAAAATAAAAGATTTCTTTTTCTCTTCTGATTTTTATTTAATCATTTGGCGAAAAAAAAACATTATTTATGGTGCCATCAAGCGCTATCATAATTATTTAAAGCAAATTGTCAACAACAAGCCGCCTACGACCATTGTCGATTTATTATCGGTCGATTTCTGCCACTCGATTCATCAATATAAAAACGTGGCACCTGCACCGTTTCGATTGGTCGAATACGGAGGCCGCACCTCTGCACTCGACGGCCGCGCTGGATTAATCAACCACTTGATTAGATCTTAATAATCGGCGCCAAAATCGATCGTCGATTTAGTAAGATCGGTGAATCGTCGAGCGTCACCCACTCCGGCAGCGGCCACCTCTTTAAAGACCGAGCCCACGGTGGCATGCCACCGATAAAGGTCAAGTTTTTAATTACCCGTATCTCCTTCCCTCTATTATTTAGAGATACGGGTACACATAAGCTCTAAATCCTCTTCCAATATAATAATATAAATAAAAAAATACAAAATTATTTGATTAACAATACTAACTTTAACAGTTAAACAGAATGATAAAAAGACTATGTAATGTTAATCACAAATTAAAAAAAAATAATGAGTTCTGGCTTGAATAAAAAAATATTAGTTACTTATTTAATTTTGTTGAATGAGTCAAATTGAACTGGATGAGTCGGAAATTGTATAGAATGGATCAGTAAAATAAATAATCTGAGTCTCTGTTTGGAATAGTCGGAAATTGTATGTCAAAATATATTTTAAAACATTTATTTCAAAATTTTTAATAATTGACAATTTTTAAAAAATATAAAGACTGTGGAACGCAGAAGAAATATAACGTAAGAGAAGAGTCCAGTCCTTTGAAAAGGAAATAGTTTTTCTTAAAAAAAGTTTTATTTGAAATATAAAACATTGATGAATCTTCGCGTTTGATCCCCAATAATTTAATACAATATTTTGTGCATTAGTTTGTAAAACAAGATTGCCAATTTGTGTATCTGTATATTACATTAATTTATTACATGTTATATGATACATTTGGAAAAGCACACAGTATTTACGATCAAGTAATAAGTACTGAACTGATTTAAATTGGTTTTAATTGCATTAAAAATGCGTTTATATCTAATATTAATAATTCATTAAAAAAAATTTAATTAATAATTTATTCCAAAGTTATGTTATTGTTTTTACAATTTATGTAAATCTCCATTTAATCAGATAAGATTAAAGTCATTAATTAATTAGACGAATGAAATTGTACGAAAGTTTTGACAAAGATTGTCCTGAGAACAATCAAACTTGTAATATTAAAAAAAATATTAAAAGTTATAATGGTTTTCTTAATTTGTCCAAACACCATGACATGTCAGGTATTAAATAAAACAATTACATCTGGTTTTATTGACTTAAAATGACCTATAAAATTTAAAAATTGCCTTCTAAAAAGTCATATTTACCATAAAAAATTGACTTTTTGTTCTTTTCCATTAATTTAAATTATTGGCCGTTATACCATCATATACATATCGCCATTGTCAAGGCTTGACACGAATACATTTGGAATTTTATTTGTTTTTTTACTAATAAAATAGTATTAGTAACAAATCAAATTTAAAAATTGTCAGTCTTAGCGGCTTTTAAGTGTGAGAAAAATGAAAACCAAGTGGTCTGAGGAATTTTGGTTTATGATCGTGGTATTGGAACCCAGTACCCTCGGAATGGGCGGTATAAGGGTTAAGGACATATTCAATAGTTTTCTCTCTGCTTATCTCTTCTTCTTTTTTCTGCTAGTGAATGAGTTTTCGACATGTAAATCATTTGTTTTGAAAAGTAGCTTCTCTTGATTCGACAAAGATGCTGTCATTCTGACGATGATAATATTTTCTTTGTCGAAATGCTTCCTACCTGAAAACAAGAATCTTCTTCAAGATTAGTCTGTAAACCGATTTATGGATGCTATTTTGCTCTTTTTACGTATTCCTTAAAACAAAAACATCATTTTTTTACACTTTCTATATTTTTTCTTCATTGGTGGATAATTAACGTTATATTGTGTTTGATTCCTAATTAGGCATATCTGAAAGATTAAGATACTAGGAGATAACGCTAGAATAAAAGTTTTAATAAATAATAAATAGGTTCAAAAGATAATAAATTGTAAATAGAAAATATAAAAAATCATGACATGATTATTTTTTGTAATTCTTTATTGAGTCCTTAAACATTTTAGTCTTTATTACGCTTTATGTATGATTAGTGTGTTTTGGGTCACTAGAATATATTATGAATAAATTTTGCACATATTATCGATCTATTTATTTAAGTTAAAACAAAATGCAATTAAATAGAGTTTACAGGTTTAATAATTATAATTTTATCTGTTACGAGTTTTAAGGTTTATGATGGAATCTCTCGGTAGCCTCGCCCATGTTACTATTTATTTAAACTTTTATTCTAGCGTTATCTCCTAATATTTTAATCTTTCAGATATGCCTAATTAGTAATCAAACACAATTCAACGTTAACTATTCTCTGTGAAATCAAAACATTCAGTCCATACATGCACTCCGAGTACCAGGTAGATAACGAGCCAAAACTAAAAGCAGCAATGGCGTAGCGAACGGGAGGGTATAGGGAATCAATCCCATCCCTGAAATATTTTCAAAACCTTTCCATACTCAAATTTATTTCTAACAGATGTACCAAATCTATTGATTGTCTTATAAAATTAAAAATTCATCCTTTATCATCATCTAGGCATAGAAAAAAGACAAGATTAAAAATACTCAAGCTACTATCGTTTTGTTGTCACAACACTCAGAATTCATCATTGTCAATAGACTTGTGACCGTTGTATTCGGTAGTATTTGATTGATTTCGGCTGTAGTATTTGGTACTGCATTGAGTATTGATCGCTCAATTAACACTTGTATATGTCTATCATTCCTTTATGTTGTCTTTCTTGATCGGTCAATTAGTTTCCTATCAGAAAAAGATTTGCATTTGGCGACTATACCCAATGTTGTGCAATTTTTTACTTCAAATGGCTGATTTTATTCAAATTTACTATCTGAGCACGTTTTTCTTTCGATATTTGCTTTGCCATTATCTTTTCCAAGACTTTGGACGCAATTTTGAAGCAGAAATATTGATAAAATTTTTTTGCAATATGCAATTGTATTTCAAGTTATTAGGTTCGTGATTAAAATTGAAAGTCATAATTTTGTAAATTTTATTTCTACTACAATTTTCATTATTGAAACAAATTTATGAGGAACAATATTTTAATTTGCAGAATTCCCAACTGCCTTTTAACTTTAAATTATCTTTTTTTTAAAGAATTTA
Source organism: Girardia tigrina (assembly GCA_001938485.1). Classification (NCBI taxonomy): domain Eukaryota; kingdom Metazoa; phylum Platyhelminthes; order Tricladida; family Dugesiidae; genus Girardia; species Girardia tigrina. Next base: position 50,438 of record MQRK01217429.1, read on the forward strand.
AAAAGATTTTTATTTTAGAGAATTATTTCATTTTAATTAATCGAACATTATTTTTAATTTATTTAAAATATCAATATGATTTTTAAAAATATCAAAAATTTAAAGTTCATCAAAAAGAACCCAAACACAAGTATCAAAGGGTCAATATTTAAAATTACTTGAGAGAAAATCAACAACCAAATACAATCGATGTCATTGATGTGCATTTCAAAGTATATATTCATCGAGTAAAAACTAATTCAAATTAAAAAAATACTTTAAGTAATTAAAAGTCATAAATTTTAATATAATAAATTTTTCAATAGTTTAATAGTCATTCTACTTTGATACAATAAGTAAATGAGAAAAAAAGCCAACGTTGAAAAGTCATTAATAAAATGTTGTTCTATAAAAATAAGTAACATAAAACTGTTTAAGAGCAATAATAAAAGTAACAAATATATAAAAAGATGGATTTTCCAAGTGAGTCCAAACTTTTGCAGAAAAGTGTTTATAAGTATGTAACAGTGTGTATCAAAGACATTGAGACTACGTTACCTATCTTTGCAGAATTTCTGTACTATATTTGCATAACCTGCGGTCATTTTCTTTGTTCAATCACATTGTCATTAAGGGGTTGTTATTGAAGCGCCTCCTTTTATAAGGTATTCTATGATTTTTAAGAACTGACTCTTTGTTGTAGACGACATTATTAAATCGTTTAAATTTTTTCCGAGTATTCCTTAATTAAAATTTGGAGGCATTAACTAGAAAGATCTACAAATCGATATCAATACTCACTGATAAAGCGCATTTTCTCTTGTGGGTGGGTCTCCTGAAAAACGGAATCAATATGTTACGTGTTGAATGAAATCACGTTATAAGATGAAATTTTTTTAATACGAATGATGCGAGGATGAACATATAAAGATGCATCGTATTAAGTGAGTTATTAAAGAAATGCATCAAATCATGTTGTATAAACTCACGTCATACGGGAGTCTACTGTACTGTACTGCGAATAGTGCTAATCTAGTTTCAAATAAAGAAAACTTTGTGACAATTGAACTATTGTAGCACTGAGAGCAGTCCTTTTACCTCCAAAGTTTTGGTCCAAAATTTCATTTGGGTCCTCTTTTGTTCAAGAAAATAATTTTATTTATCCTTGTGACAGTTTAATGAGATCTATACCAAAATATATAGTTTATGGGGTCTGGGATACATTTAGTACTATCAATTTATTATTATATACATATAAATACAGATACAAAATATAATAGCGCCTTTTATCATATAAGAAAATGCGTTAGAAGTATTTCATACAAAATATAATATTAGATTTCAAAATTTCTTCAGCATTGCAAGGGAAATTAATCATAACTCATTAATTAACTATTTATGCTTTATTTAAATATATCTATTTATAATTTGATCCAAATACTGTTAAATAGGGTTACCTCATAAGTTTTGTCGCACACATATATCTATGTTAACTGCAGATATACTTGCATCACATAAATAATTCTTATATATTTGCAATCCCTAATAAAATGTGAATTAGATAAAATAGCATTTGCTATCTCCTTAAGTTCAATAATTTTAATTTTCACTTCTAAATGAATTTTAGTTTTAATAAAATAATAGCATTTTTGTAAATTTCGCACATTTTCATCATCCTAAGGGATTTTAATCGCTCTGATATTCGTAAATTAATTTACTATTGCTGGAAAAGGGATTTAAAACCTTTACAGATGACTGACGAAATTAACACGGCCCTTGGAGTTAGAACAGTCTCAAAGAGAACATGTGCAAGATGAATTTCCAATTTTCGTGAAAACAACTTTAACACAGACGATTAAGTCCGCGAATGACAGCCCTCTCTTGACATAGAGGAGAAGATAATCGAGTTTCTGACTGAAGACAAGCGTGCAACAATGAGGAACATTGCAGAGGGAATTGATCAGGATAAAACTCCGGTGTCCCGGCACTTGAATGCAATGGGATACCGATACCTGGAAAATTGCTGGGTTCCACACGCTCTGACGCAACAGAACACGGATAATCGCAAAAGAATTTGTCAATAGCTATTGGATAGTTATCACCGGAATAATTTCCTGTCCCAAATCATCACCTGCGATGAGATATGGGTGTACTGGGACAACAAAGGCGCTTTCAACAATAGATCATGGAGAAAATCGGATAAAAACCCACATGCAACACCGACATAAAGACTGACAAACCGAAAGCATCTCGCCTCCGTCTTTTGGGACAGTAAAGGACTGCTCTTGTTAGATGTCTTACCTCCAAATGCTACAACCAATGCGGATGTCTACTGCACTCAGCTGGATCGATTCATCATCGCCGTTCAACAGAGGCGCAGACGGTTGCTCCATGGAGGAAACCACAATGTTCATTATCTCCACGATAATTCTCCTCCGCAAACGGCTGCTAAGACCAAGGACAAGCTGAATGCACTTGGATTCACCGTACTACCCCATCCACCATACTCCCTCGATCTCTCGCCATCTGACTACTTTCTATTCTTTCCAATGAAATGTGCACTTAGAAGAAAGAATTATGCCGGTGTCAACGATATCAACGAAGATCTTCTACATTCGTTTGACAAGAAACCGCGTGATTTTTTTTCCAAAATGGGATACGTAGCCTCCCAGGACGTTGGCTGAGATATATTGACCGCATTGGCGACTACTTTTCGCAATTGCATGACGTTTACGATTGATAAAATATTTTATATTTTATTGTATTTTGGTGTTTTTGGTGTTTTTTTGCGACAAAACTTATAAGGCAACCCTATATTAAAAACTCCTGAAAATTCAGTTGTTTAAATAATACATGGCATTGGCAGTTTTTTTGAATTTAATAAATTTTATGATTATCAAGTTCTTAATTGTTAATTTAATTATTGGTAATGTGCGAAAATACTTACGAGCGTTAACCCATCAGATCCAACGGTCGTCAAACGGCCACTTTTGCGTTTTGATTTTTTAATTTTTGTTATACATTTCAGGAGATGAAATCCTTTAGTCAGTCAAATGGTATTTATTACTAAAACAAAAAATATAATTGTAAGATATTATCTTTTAGATCAAGGTGATAATCCTTATTATCAACTGTAAGGGGGTTTTGTGACTTAAATTTTTAATAATTAATTTGTAATATCATATTTATAATTAAATAATTTCAAATGATTTATTTATATAAATTTTTAAAAAAACAAATATTTCGGATTAATAATAAAAATTGTAATTAAAATTTAATTTATTAGAATTTGACTTTATGGGAAATAAATAATTCGGAGTAACAAACATTGTAAATTAAATTAGGTTTTAAATAAAAATTTTAATATTTATAACAATTGTATCTCAAAATTTGTATTAAAAAAACCATAATCAAATGTTTTTTGAAAAATTGAGTTGTAAAATAAAATTCATAATGTTTTAGTTACAATTAAAATGGTATCAAATTTGAAATAAAAAAATCTGGTACCAAATGGGTTAATCAAGAATATTTTATATTTATAGTATTCGGGAAATTATGAGGTACTCATTAAAAAATTATCACTAAACCCCTTTAGAAAATTGAGATAATATAATCTAAAAAATTAAGGAAATAAACTTTAAACTATAATAAATACTTTGTGATTTTCAAGAATTCGCAAATAGTTAAACAAATAGAGTGACCACTATTTCTAAAACAATTTATATCGTTAAACAAATACTACGGACAAATTCAAGATACTGAAACCAATTTAACCAATGGTCCCTGATAGATGTTCACATGTAGAAATGTGCAAACCTCTAATCAATAGAACCCTTCTTGGACAGACCTTCGAGATGGTGACTTCAATAATTTTTGCTATGCACTCTCTGTTTGGGAATCAAATTATTTTTAACTTTTTGGTGTTGGTAAATGGAATGTGATTCATTTTAACTTTGTCGAAAGAAAAACAAATGAAAAATTATTAAAACATATAGTTGTTTAGTTACATCAATTGGTATTTTAAATCATCTTTGTTGTTGATTTTTGAATGGGTAATTGAATTGTGATCATTTTGCTGTTTAAAATAAAACATATTGTCAAAGGAATTGAGCATTGAATAAATCGTTTTATATTTGAACAAATCATCACCGGATAGGTCAACTTATGGGTCAATCACAACCGTCCATTTTAGTAACATTGAGTGCATCAACGAAAGGAAACAAAGCTAATATTATGTTCTTAATGGGAACAACTATATCAGAATTGGATGTCCGTCTTGTGTCCACTGGTATTTCGCTGGTGGCATTTAAACGAAAGTCATTCTCAATCGTGTGAATAAAATGTATCGAAATTTTATGAATGACCAACCTTCGGCAGTCATTAGAAATTTTGATTGACGCAAGATTGACATAAACTGAAGGCAAAATATGGTTGTAATAGTACAATGTTAATTACTTTATTTTCTAAAAGCATGAATTAATTTGTTCACACACATTAATATGTGTAGATAACGATTGTCTAAAATTATTTTATAGAATTTTAATTTGTACTCAGTCATTTGTATACAGAGACTTATAAGTTTGTGTACGGGAATACAAACTAATGGATTGTATTAAATGTATCAAAAATTTTCTGTTTTACTTACTAATAATTTTATTTACAGATCTGTTGTGACAAAGTAACTGCTATTAAAAATGATCGGATCATGTTTCCATCATAAAACAATTAAACAACTACCCTTTTAAGTAATATTTTTTTTATCAATAATGAATTTATCATAATTGTACCTAACTCATCTTAGAACAAATTGTGATTATAAGTGCCTGCTATAATTGCGTATTCAGCTTTTTAGTATTTTTAAAACGATGTGTTACCAAAGTATATTAGAAAATGAATATGCTAATTTAAATTTTGGAACCCGTAACTCTGGTTGGTATTTGGAGCTAACTTATTCTACAATCATTTGATATGATTACCTCATTAAGTACAGAAGAACCATTCGATTGCGGCTAACACAAATGGTGTTCAGCAAAAACAAAATTGAGTTAATCCGAGAACTGAAGTCAAGATATAACAATAATTAAAAGAACATAAATAGGAAGTCATAAGTATCCTATTCGCAATGTTTTTAAATTATCAGTGTGAGGAATATTTTTAATAGTGTTTATTGTATATTGTTTTGTATGTTTTTTAGGATTGTGTTTCTCACACTCAGATGGAAGATTGATATTTTAAATATTTTAAAACGTCGAATTATTTAATAAATTTAAAAATTTAAATGGTCAACTCCAAAATTAAATTTATATATCATAACTAATATATTTAAAATATTTTTTTAAAATAATCAAAATTATTTTGTAATTTAAATTATAAATTATTTCGTGATAGAATTGTAAATTAAATTGTAAATGATTTTTGTTTGAATAATAAGACGTTTAAAAAAAGAATTAAAAAGTTTATCAATCAAGAACAATGACTTGTTACAAAAGTTCTGTGGAGAATTGTCCTAGTGGTAAATCAAATTGTGATATAAATAAATGTATTGAAAAATCAATTAGTGTTCTCAATAAGCAGTTTAAAACAATCTAAATTTCTCAATTTAATTTATAACAAATTTTTATAAAATATATCTAATTTTATATGGAAACTTCATGATTTGAAAGTGAACTCTTTTTGTCAAAATTGTAACTAAAAAGACATAAAAGATAAATGAGACCTACCCAAATATAATATTACATTAAAAGTCTTGGCATAAATCTCTTTAAGAATCAGAAGGAATGAGTGAAAGGATTAGTACCGTTCTCTTGTATTGGAAAAAATTAAAATATGTTATTAAATATTAAGAACAGCTTTAGGGGGTCTTTTAAATCCTTATTATTTTATAACATACCGGTTTTCTGTTTAAAAAACTATGGATTATATAAATTTAAATTAAATTAGGACAAAGAGAAAGCGATTTCCAAAATGTGTGATATGTTTTTTATATGTTAATGTAATAATTTTATCGTCAATAACCTATAGAAAGCCCCTTTAATTTAAACTATAATTTTAACATTATATATCAGGGGTGAGTAAACGGTGGATCTCGAGCTGTTTGATAGTAGATCGCAGATGTTTTTTTCAGATAAATTTTAAATATTTAACAATAGATTTACCTGAGTAAAAAGAATCGTAAATATAACAGAAATACACAAATTTTCATTAAGATTTTAAATTAAGACTCAAAATTCAACGTTTAAAATTAAAGTATATTTAAAGTTTAAATTAATGATAATTAAAATGATATTGGATTTTGTTTTAATATTCAAAAATTTGGTGTTGATTCATGTATTAAAATTAACCACACAGCATCCTATACTTTAAAAGTCTTCGAGACGATCTAAGTTAGCCACTGAAGCATTCCATATGATCTCATAGGTTTTGGGAAAACATAAAAAGTATTATCGTGGTGGTGAAGTTTTCGTGATGGAAGCTTTCCTTGAGAACAGTGAAAAATTATTTAACAACTTTAAAAATAAAAACAAAATTCTTAATGTAATTAAAGATTTACAACTTTCTTGCCGAACAATTACTCGACGTAATGAAGATTTGACAGGTAATGTAACTCAATAATTGGAAGATCACATACAAGACTGCAGCTTCTTTTCATTACAGTTTGACGAATCAACTGATGGCATTGATACTGCACTATTAATTATGTTTATAATAATGATATTCTCCGATATTTCGAAAAAAGAGGAATTATACCAATTCTTCCGATGAAAGGCACGACGCGAGAAGAAGAAATTTTCACAACATTTATTACATTTACATTACAATAAAATTAATTATCATACTGTGTTATGTTTTCTCATTTCGAAAGAGTCGATCGAAGTTAAATATTAAAATTTATAGTCGATCGAAGTTAAGTAATAAAAAATTTAGTCAATCGTACAACGTTTAAGTGTGCCCCACCCTGATATATATCCTATGAATAAAGTGTAACAAAAATCAAAAAAATATTTATTTATTTAGATTACTTTATTTAACGCAAGCAAATTAATTCCAAAATTGGACAAGAATGCATATTTTGAAATTATTAACTTTGGTTGAGTTTATAAATTAAAAACAAAAATAAATTACAAAATCTCTCTAAATAAATGTATATTCTCAGAACTAACTATTTTATTCTTCAAATAAACTTTCACTATATGAGGAATTTGAAATTTTTTAAAGGATATATAGGTGCATGTCATCCAAGACTTCAAAAAGCAATAATACCAAAGACAAACGATTAAGAGCAAAAGTAATATAATAATTTAATTTTCGTCGAAGATTTTTTACTAAAAAAATTCAGATTCACTGGTACATTGAAAAACCATGGGCTGAATTTGTGCCTTAGTTTTAGGACACATTTTTTATACGTTTGCTTTACTTTTTTGTGATTCCAATTATTCAAAAACCTTTGTTTATAACTAGATCAAATTCAATTAATCTTCTAATTAACGCAATGTATTTATTTTTACGATGTAAAATGATGAGAATAACTGTTTTGTATTAAAAATTGTTTATAGTGTGAAATTGTAAATTTTTGTTGGTGAAAAACTTTTTTACGTTGTTTAAACGCATCGTTGCTTGACAAAAATTTGTGTTTATTTTAAAATTGAAAAATATTCATGTTTTTTTAATAAACGATCTAACCACTCTCTATGAGTTGTTTTGAATTTGTTAAAAAAGATCAGTGAATTTAAAGTAGAAAAAGTGTATTTAACAATTATTTTTTCAATTGAATTAAAAAGAAATAGTTGAATATCGAGTTTATTCTACGCGATTATCGTTTGTGTTAGTTCCGTATTTCGATTATGACAGAATCCTTCTCGAAATCGTTGAATATAGAGCTGATTTCTTGCAATTATAGTTTATGGGAGTTCTGCGATCGATTGAGAGAATCGTAATTTGCCGAGAGCACTGTCGAGCAGAGTAGTAGTGAGGAGGAGCGAGGGTCTCCTGAACTGAATGTTAAATATCTAGTGGTCTCTAGATTTATCCAATCGGGCAAAAATCATTCGCCTCATTGATGACCGGAACGATACAATCGATTTAAGTGAATTGGTTATATTTGGTTATCGCTATCGATTATATTTGTTTATTATAATTTGGGTAAAGCAATCGACAATTCAATCTTGAAAGCGAGTGGTCCTTTCTAAAATTTTGAGAAATTTATTGATGACATGATTGACCAAGTTTGTAATTATGCCTCTCAAAAGGAAAGATATTGATTACAGAGAAATCGAGATTCAAATCACTGACTCTTGAATAAACTTATAAGGACAAAAAATAAATAAAAATAATTATCATAATAACTTGAAAAAACATTTTATATTTTGATTTGATGTCTTTAATAATGATCTCTTTTCACTACACGAATTTCATTAAAAGAAAAATAATTTTTTAATGTTTTTAATTTTTTCTTTTCTTGGTTTCTCCATAACTCCGAGAAGCTTTATTATAGGAATGATGGTCACGTTTCTTCATGTCTTTCATAGCCTTTATGTATAACTCCCGCTGAGAAAGAGGGCGAACTTCATCTTGAGAATCATCAGAATCGACAATAAAATCATCACTTAATATTGATGAAGGTTAATAAATATACGAATAAATATAAATTATTTAATCAAATAATTATGTAAAAATAATTTATAATACTGTTTGCGATTAGAAATCCTTGTAATTAAATAATAATAATAACGTTAATTTTATTCAATACACACACAAATTGGGAGACAAACTTCAAAGACGTGCAAATTCACAGAAACAAAAGTTTATTAATCAAAGTATGAACCATTGGCATCAATACATTTTTGCCAACGAGAAACAAGTTGTTTTATTCCATCAGCATAA
>MQRK01217430.1:9594-33708 GCA_001938485.1 Girardia tigrina
ATATACCTTAAAATATTATAAATTTCTAAAAAAAATTCTCTCACTTTTTTCAGCATGAATCTTCAATTCTTTACTTCAAAATCTGGAAATCCGTTTGGATTAAAGGCTGTTTTTTTCATTGGAACCAATCAATTTGGAAAAAATAAAAGAAACATCAAATCTTCCAGATCTCTATTCAAACAATGATGAAATTAGAACCATTCTGAAATCAATAATGGCCTTAGCATTTGTTCCTGTGGATGATGTTTTCACTGCTTTTTTTGTTTTACTTGATCTTTCTAATGATTATCCAGAACTCGATGATGTCTTTGCATATTTTGAGGATACATATATTGGCCGTGCTCGTGGAGAACGAGGATTACGTCCTTGATATTCAATTCAGTGTTTTTAGTTTGATAACACTATTTAAGTTTTAGTTTGATAAATCAATTTCGTACTGATCAAGATTTTGTTGAACTAATTTTGCAGCGCATTAAAATTCTCTCTAGAATTGAAGAATTCCCACAATTCGAATCGCAAATTTAGGCCAAAGTAAGTGAGAGGATTGAACGTGTCGTTGAACAATACATTAATTTACCAATATTGGATTATCTTAGAAGCGTTGCTCATAATTTAAACTTTTTGAATTAAAGTATATATTTACTATTCCGTTATTTTAATATATCAGTTTAATGTTTTTGTATCCTTCTTCTATTTACACATCACATTTTTTTGATGTGTTATTCATTTGTTCTAGAATGTTATTTGAATTTTTTTTAAATTAGGAATTTACTAATTTTTCGTATGTTCTTTGTTTATTTTTTATATTAAAAAGAATAATTAAATGTCATGTCGATCTGAAATTTTCTATCTATTTTTGTTTTAAAATTAAACCCGTGTATAATTCATTGTTTTATCATAACATAATTAAAAAATTTTATTCATATTTTGGATGATATTGTTCACTTATTGACAATTTTGTTGTAAATTTTCCGCGGTAAAGTCGCCCGCGGTAATGTCGTCCGCGGTAAAGTCGCCCGCGGTAAAGTCGCCCGCGGTAAAGTCGGCGTACAGAAATTAAGTATTGGTATTCGAATTATTTAGATGAGGGGTTAGTTTAAATTTAAGTTTCGCCAAAATAGTTTACTATTTTTTTAATTTGAAAATTTAAAATAAATAAATTAAAAACTTAAAATGTAGAGTAAAAATATGATAAAAAATACTTATTTAAAATATGCTTAGAGTAATAACAAATGATGTATTTTAATAAAAGTTATGAAATAAGTTTAAATAAATTTTAAAATAAATAATTAACGGATTAATATTTTAAGAAATAATTTTTTTAATAAAATGGTTTATTGTAAATTTAAATTAATTAGTTTTTATGATAAAGTTTCGTAAAAATGTAAAATTATTTTAATGTTTAAATTTCGTAAATATTTCGTAAAAAATGTAAAATAATTTAAGGTTTAAATTTCGTAAATTTTCAAAATTTAATCGAAAAAAATTAATGAATTAATTTCGGGTGAAATAATTGAATTAACAAGAAATTTGTTTAAATATGTGATTTGTTGATATTAATAAATTTGGTGGTGTTAAATTATGACTTCGGAATTTGATAATAACGAAAGTGGCATAAACGCTACTTACATGGCGAACAACGCTGCTTTAGACAACTTCACGAACCAATTACTACCTGAAAAGTTCAGGAAAGGTGACAATGTTGAGACGTTCATAGAATAATGTGAAACATTCTTTCAATTCGCGGGAGTGGCAAAAGCAAAACAAGACGTCATTGTCTTGTGTCTGTTGGAAAGAGACATAAAAGAAAAATATAAGACCGTTGACAAGTCGATAAGTGGTTATAAAAATCGCCTTCAAAAAGCATTTTGTAGGACATCTTCGCTATTTGAGGATTGGTTGTAAGCTTGCCGGTATATGATGAAGGATGATATGCCTGAAGTTTTTTTCGAAAAAATAGAAAAGATGGCAGAATGAATTATGTAACATAACATGTCAAAAGAAAGCATAATGGAAACATTACTAACGAACTGTTGTGATGACATGGATATCAAGAAAGAAGTTCGGATGAATAATGTGAAAGGTGTAGAACAAATAAAAGAAAAGATCAAAATGATACACAGATTAAGAATATAGAGGATCAGATAAACGTAGTGAGAGAGAACGGAAAGCAGAACAGACCCAGGAGTTACAAGAATGCTGTGACTCAAAATAATAATAGATTTGAACAAAAGCATACAAGAGTCGGGGGCACAGAAAAGAACAAATATACTAATGATCAAAACTGGGAGAGAAACCAATACTCAAGCGTAACAAATAGACAACGGGAGACTAGGAAATGCTTCGGATGTGGAATGAAAGGATATATTAGAAAAAAACTGTACAGAAAGGAGACAAATCAAATGTCATGGTTGTGGACAGCAGAGATATGTTATAAGAAACTGTCCGAATATCGAATGTAAACGGTGCCATAATAGAGGTCTTCGGGATGACGAATGTTACACCAACTTAAATGGGAGAAGAAACCAACAAAGATAAACGAATAATAATTATCAAGGAGGGGGTTACAATCAACGACAATATATAGATAGAGAAGACAGGAGAAGAGGAGAGAATAGAGGATTAGTAGCAAACATTGAAGAAGAATATGAAGAATCTGTAATGGAGGAAGATCATCCTCCTCAGACACGTTGAAAAACTCGAGCACGTCTTTGATGGACTTGGAATTCGCGTTGTCCATGGTTTGCGTTCTGGTGAGTGCGGTCGAATGATTGAAAATTACGTGTTTCAATTACGCTAAAACAAACAGAGTTTGTTCATTTTTACGAATTTTTCATCAGTATATCTTTGTATAATTAGAATTTTTGGTCTTGACATTGATGAAATCCACATTCTGGTTGGTCAAATCCATTTTTTCTCGTTTATATTTTGAAATTGCATTAAACTACCTGGTCTCTAATCTTGATGAATGAGATGTTGAGATAATGCTTTGAGTATCTGATAGTTCTTCTTCCTGCATCACTTTCACCGTCTTGAGGTTCTGACAGTGTGATTTTTTGTGATTTCCACCGCATTCATAACGTATTATTGTTCTGCAAAATCTGTTAAAACGCTCAGTTTTATTGCATTTGTAGAATTTAAGGTTTTCGTATTTGTCATTTCTTTAACAATTGTTAGTTTTCGGAAAACGTCGGTCTTTCAGTTTTGATATCTCTTCTCGTGGTTGTTTATTTTCTTGTTTAACTTCTTAATTTCCTGCAATAACTCTGATATTTCAATATTTTTGTTCATTTTATAGAATTCATGACTATTATCAACTTTTTCGCAGTCTCCTCTAAACATTGTTAAGGTATATGTTAATGTAGACGGATTCAATATTTTCAATATTGTTGCCACATTTTGGTCTCGTATACTATGTCGAAATATCTTTACAAGAATATTATTCGACTTTAATGGTAAATGAAAATTTTACACTTTATATCTATTTGCGAATTCTAATAATATTTCTCCCTCTTCTTGTTTCACTCGTATCAAGGGTAGTAACCGACCAACTTTTGATTTTTTTAATCAAATTTGGCAATCAATTTTGATGACAGTGTATTGATATTCATCGATGTAACATCAGCTTCCGACTCGCATTTGATCTCAGCAATTACACTGTATTCCAAATAGGACATAAAAATATCCATCTTTGCAAATTTTCTACCGCTGATTAACTCGATGAGACTGATGAACTCTTTCACATTGTTTTTGTGGTCTGTTATCGATCTCTCCTTGCAATGATGTCTCTCGGTGATGAAAAGCTTTTCTTCTTTCTTCTTAAACATCAGTTTTTCCAATTATTTCTGAGCTGTAACATTTGCTTTTTTTTGTTATCATAAATGATAATATAACATATAGAAGTAAAAATAAATCTATGGAATTTTCTTCAAAACATTATCGATATTCATGTTGTTGAGTTATTTACTTTCTGATTTACAGAAAACCCTGATTTACAGAATAATGAGATCGTATGTTGGCTGCAAGAGACATATACATTTTTATACTTTCAAAAATTAATTTGGTTTTCCTCTCACATGAAAAGTGTAGACAGACGACCACAAACAAAGGGCTATGTCATTGCAAGTGTTTTATACTCAGTATGTTTCTGGATCTCAAAAGATGAATTAAGTTTGGAGTGCCTCATGGAATCATTTTCCGTATCATTCATATTTCTGTATGACTCTAACGAGTTTATTCATGTAAAGGATCAATTCATGTAAAATCTAATGCTAATTCACAGATATTTTATAACTCGTACACGAGGATCAAATAAATCAAGTCTTTATTTTGCAACTATGAATGGATGTCATAGTTGTATTATAGAAACCGTTAATGTTAAACGATAAATATCCGTAAAAAATATTATAAAAATGAAATTAAAATAAAGCAATAATTAATTATATTTCAATTTTAACATAGATATTTTGATGTTCAAAATTTAGAAACACCAGAAGTGGTAAAGTTTGATAAACCCTCTACCTTCAACATGATGGAGTGTTTTTTTACGGATAAATGGAAACATTAAAAGGTTATAATATGTCCCAATATTTTTGAAGAATAAAATTACATTATTAATTTCTAAAATTATTCTAATTATTTAAATAATTTATTTAGAAATCGTAAAAAAATAAAATAATTTGATATAAAAATTTTCAAAAAATTGAAATCACAATTTGATAAAAGTTAAATATAAATTATAAAGAATATCATTGTACTTATCAAAAAAATTATTTAATTATTTTTATTAATATTTTATGAACAATGATCATAAAAACTGAAGGAAATTAAGAGACAAATAAATATAATTTGTCATACCCCAATAACTGATCTGGCGGCATTCCTTCAAAATTAAATATAAAGTCGTGGCGATTAATGGCCATCCTATGCCCCAATAAATCCTCGAAACTTGCCAATCTGGTTCGGTATGATGTCGCGAATTCTATTTTACTCTCCTCTGGAAGAAAGGAATTTATTGGAGATTGAATGTCTAATCTGAAAATAATTAATTCTTATTGTACAGAAATAAAAAAATTTAATATCAATTTCTGATTACTTTTACAAAATCATCTCTTAATGAAGCAGAATTTGATATTCGGGACGCTTTATTTTTTTATTTGTTCCTCTATAACAGATGTATGGCTCTATCTGAGTGATTTATATATTTATGGAATACTACGAAAATATTTTGTGGGTCGAAGAAGTAAAATGGGAAGCCTGAATAATAATTTTCAGATCAAAGAATTTTTTATTTGTTAGGGATAAAGACTTGAATAATAAGTCGACAGATCTTATTCAAAGATGCCAAGCAAAGATCTGAGAGGTTTTAATGGAGCTTGAACCAAAATGAATTTAAGATAAGTTTATTCAAGGATAAAGTATTGTTCATTTAAAACTAACATTTTTTATTAAAACGTAAATATCTCGTTTTAATGATATTCGTTTATCAAATAATTACTATATATACTCGCGTATCGTGCGACACTTTTTCTTCATTTTTTTACACCAAAAATTTGCGGTCGCATTATACACGAGATACAGCAAAAAAATTTTGTGAACAGTTCATCAAGTAAACTTCATTGTTGTAAAACCATTTATTAAATTGAAAATCTAATCAACACAATCTTCAGCATCAATTCCTAAACTTGAAAATATGTCCCTGAATTCTTCAGAATTAATTACATCATCATAAACATTATCTTCTACTCTGCTTCTATCACTCTCGGAACTCTCGGAACTTTGATATAAAAGATCATATTCTGTACCATCCAGAGAATTAGAAATTCCACATTTCTTGAATGCTTTAATTACACGTTTTTCATCAATCGCATCCCAAGATTCTTTCACCCACGTATAAAGTGTTGATAGTGTTGGAGCTTTTATAAGTTCTCCTTTAGCAAACGTTTTTTCACCGTCTAGCATCCATGTGCTCCATTTATCACGCATTTTGTCTTTGAATGGCTTATTTAATGACACACCAAGAGGTTGTAGAATACTCGTTAGGCCACATGGAATAACTGCTAGATCTGTGTTGGACTCCTACACACATTTTTAACACTTTTTACCTGACGGGAACGGAACATATCCCAAACTAACAAGCTCTTCGTATTTTGTAAACCTTCCGGTCTTTGCTGCCAAACTTTGCGAAGCCAAATCTTGAACCCTTCTATGTCCATCCAACCCTTTGGATTCAGATGAACAATAATTCATTTAAGAAAGTCTTCCTTTGGTATTAACTTTCGCTTGAAAATCACCATTGGATTTAATTTTTTGCTATTTGTTAAGCAACTTAAAACCACTGTAAAGTGTGTCTTTTCATGCCCTGTTGTCCTAACAAATATTGTATTCTCACCACATTTGTTGACAGTAAAATTGGAAGGCTTATCGAACCAAACTGGAGACTCATCCTTGTTGCCGATGTTTGCTAAATCATACATATTTTCTTTCAAGCAATTACGTTCTTATGAAATGCAAGCACTTTTTCATTTAAGTCTTTTAGCAATTTTTGTGCTTTCTTTGATTTTCGTCTAAGGACTAAGTTGCACCTATTCATAAAACGTGTACACCAACCTGGCGAAGCGATGAATTCTGAAATTCCTTCCTTGCGAGCTAACTTAATGGCAAAAAGTCTTATAGCATTTCTTGTTATGATATAGCCACTTTCGTGTGCTTTACATATCCAGCTTGCCACTTTCTTTTCTATATGTGGCCACTTACATTTTGAACCTCTATCAGCACATTTGTTTGAATGCATCTTCTCTAATTTTTCTTTTTGCTTTCGCCAATTTCGGATATTACTCTCACCAATACCAAAATGTTTTCCGGCTTGCAAATTACTTGTTTCTTCAGCAAAAGCCACAACTTGTAATTTAAATTTTGCACAATACTTTCAGATAACTTTCTTCTCCATTGTGATAAGATTACTAAAATATATAAATTATAAAAATAAAATAAAGATCAAATAAAGTTATAAATTAAAGGATATACGTCATGTTATTGATTTTAAATAAAAAATTCTTTAAAAAAGAAATTTAATGCATTAATAAACACTGTTAAATAATTTGAAATATATTCATAGAGTATCTTTGTAGAAAGTTATATAGTAGCCAATTATTTTACACTTTTTAATCATTTTTAAATTAAAAATGGTTAAAAAGTTTAAATATGTCAATCAAATTTAGCACCCGAAAACTCCAACTTGAATGATACACGGGTTAATGATAAAATCATGTTTTTGGGATGTAAAAACCCAACTCGCATAATACGCGAGATCGCACGATACGCGAGTATATACGGTAATTCAAATATTGTTTTTTTATAAAATACGTTTTTATTGAAAGGTTTAAAAATAATATTCACCTTACTTAATTCTATTTTTAATGACGCAGTTCATGGACGTGAAATATCATTAAAATGGAACTGTTGGAATAAAAAATGAGGTTAGTTTAAATCAGTGTTTCTCAAACTTATTTCACCCATCGCCCCCGTTATGAATACAATATTTTCTAACTTCCCCATAATATTCACGTGACCCGACCAATGTGCTAAAATGAATTTAATAAATGTTTTTGAAAATATGTTGATTTTTTTATTATTAATTCCTTAAAACTAAAAATATTTTTGAAGTATAAATTTTATAAATCCTTTTGAAAATATGTTGATTTTATATTACTAATGCGTTATTACTAAAAATATTTGAAATATAAATTTAAGAAATGTATAAATTTAACAATCTAAAAATTATAAATATAAAAAATAAATTTGTTTTAAATAACTACAAACAAACAAATTAACTCTGAATATTATGAATATCATCAAGTCACAGAAAGATATCACATTCTAATCTAGACATTTTTCAATGAAATCACTGTGAAGATTTTCCAAATATTGGCAGTAGATCAGCAAGTCGTCGTTGTTGGAGGATACTGATAAATTGGGCAAATTATTGAACTCATGTCAACCGATATTCTTCTTGTGTAAAAGCAGCTTTGCTACGAAAGCAGCGGTGACATTTTTTGTTTTTATTAAGTTCAAGTCATTGCCTCGAAGTTGGAGATTCATATCAATAATTTTTTTAATTAAGATTTGAAAATTTTGATTTAAATTCGGATTTTTTTGAAATCATTTGTATAAATTTATTGATTACAATTTTGCCAATTTTATCGTTTTTGTCTATATTGGTAAATTCTTAAGTCTCAATTTAAAATGAAAACACTATATAAAATTTCGAAATGAAATTTCAATAATTTGTTTTTAAAGATATTTGCCGTTTCTAAAGGGAAAATAAAATATAACAATGTTAATAAACTGAAAAATCATTTCACAAAACACATATGTTTGCTTTTCTTTATTATTTAACATTTTTCAACTAAATAACAGAAAATATTTGTCATTATATACAAAAAACAACAATTTATCATTAAAAATATAACAGAAAAAATATATAGCACTTTCATAATTGAAAGCAATAAAATAATAGTGCTTTAATTATGTGAAATAATAATTTCTAAAGAATTTCTTAAAGAAAAGCAATAATATTATTAAAAACATCACACAACATTCACTGTCAAATCTTGCTTACAAATCAGATTTCGTATTAGTACGGATGAGCGAGCCAAACCAAGCTAGCAGTCCATGTTCCGGCGAGAAAACTATTTGACGAGTACATGTATTCGTGCTGTACAAGTCAAATTTGATTTGGAACGCTCGCTACTCTCGCACAGATCTATGGGGAGTGCAGGTTTGCCCATTCCACAGGCTTGACTCGTACATAGTTTATTGTTAAGTATTTTAAGTTTTTATACTATCATACAGAGTAAAAATATAAACTAATTACCCGATATAGAGTAGTAAGTAGGCTTTAATTTTAGTGGAATTTAAAATATAATGTAAATGGAATTACAAATCAACCATCGCCTCCTACACCAAGCCAATGCCCCCCATTTTTCTAGGCCCCTTAACGCCCCCCTCGAGGTCTCCAATACCCATAAGTAGGCGTTATCGTCCACTCTGAGAAAGACTGGTTTAAACCCTTCACGTTAACTTTATCATAATTGATAATATTTATTTAATTTGATGTTTTTCAATATTTAGACTTTTAAAATTCACTTAACGGAGTGTTTGGTTTGAGGAATATTTTGAATGTTTGATGTTTTGTGTTTGAATGTTGTATGTTGATTTGGAAATGTGTCTCTCCTATGCAATCTGATATAAAAATGAGATTTTGCTTATATTATAAATATTCTCTTTTGTTAATAATCTGTTAAAAAGTAAATTAATGTAAAAATAAATCTTTAACTCAATAAATAACAGAAAATATTTGAAAAAAATCAGATAAATTAATAATAATAAACAGTAGATCATGTACTACATAGTTAATCATTATTTATTTAATAAAATATTGGAATATAAAGAGAAGGAAATAAAATGATGCTGGGTTGAACTTTCCTTCAGAACATCGCAATTATCTCGAATGATTGATTGAAACTCTTCTAGAAGAGAATTATTTTTATATTTTTCAATTTCTTCTACTTTATTTATATTCTTTTAACTGTTAAAATAATATTTAGTTTTCAATTTTAAATTTTGAAATAATTTCAAATAATACATTTTAAGTAAAGAAGTTCTTTTGAATTTGAAACTTAAAAATACAAATTTTAAGATCGATTTAATCATTTCAAATTTGTTGAGTTCATTGAAAATATAAAACTTTGTCTATGTAAAAATAATATTTTTTATCAATTATAAATACAATTATTTCAAAACAATTCAAAATCTGGTGTTAGATTTGTTAATCCCGCTTTCGTTTATCCAAAATTCATTTAAAGGACCAGCTTTGGTAGATTTACCTTTTTGGTATTTTTTATTTTATTTTTTTTTCTTTTTTCTTTTTTGATATAAGATTTAAATTTTAAGATATAAACACGACATTTAAATACAAAATAGTTTCACACATACATCCAAGAATTTAATTGAAAAAAAATATTTATCTTATGAAAGAAAGTGAAGTTCAGCGGAGTACAAAAGTGAGCAGATAGAAATGTTGGGTATAGGACAGAAATAATATTTAATTAATTTTTGCCAACATTTGAAAATTTCAATATTCTCTAAACAGATTCCAAATTGAACTTAACTGTTCAGTATATTAATCCTAAGGTTATATCTAGGTTAGTAGTTGAATTATTAAGAATAAACAAGAGTTAAGAAGTGTAGAATTAACGTTAAATATGGTATAGGTTAAGGTTATGAAGCTTACTTGAATAATTCTTTTTATATTTTCTTTTTTTGTGTAAATTTTTATTATTTGTACTGTGATAGATTTAAAATATTATTATATTTATAAATTGTTGTCTTTTGATTCGGGTTAGCAGAAATTTAAATTTTAAATTAATAAATTACTAAAGTAAGAATAAAAGTAATCAGTGAATAAAGATATTTTATTAAATAAACATTAATATATTAATATAAATAATATATAAATATTAAATAAATAAATAAATATAATAAATATATACATAAATATAAGTTCTCGATCGTTATTTGACAACCATCATCTGTGGTCCTGATGAATTACGTTTTGTAACACAATTTTCCAGATAGAGTAATCAGCAAAAAATGTGCTTATTTTACAACCTCATTACATAGGATTTATGTAGGACTCACGAAAAATTTCTCGTGAAGATAAGTAGGAAAATCATTCAAAAGGTTTATTTTAAACAATTTATTGATGGCGTACGACGATGATAAAATATTTTTTTCGTGTTACAAATAATGTTTAGAGTTCTGAATGTTATAAGATATTTTTAACAGTAACATTTGCTATTATTCATGTTCCTCAAAAATATGTAACATAATTTTGATCTTACATTACAATGTTTTTCAAAAATAATAAATATATTTGCCAAAATATGAAACAGATTTCAAAAGAATATTATTTTTTTTCCAGGAGAATTTTAATAAATTTTTCAAAATATTAAAAAAAATCAATCAATATTGATAATCTTCATAAAACAGCCGGATATCCGGTTATCCAACTACTTTTTAGGTAAATATTTATGCCGAATGTGGATAAATATTTGTGGAAAGGTGTAAAACTATTTATTTGTTTTGTAACACAGATTTCAATAGATTTTAGAAAATAAAATTTTGTGAAGTTCTTCACATATTTTTGTACAGTTTTTAATCTTTTTTTCCATTCTTTTTATTAGCTTACTTTCTATATATGTATATACATATATATAAATCAATGGAATTAAGAAACCCGTTTTTTAAGGCTTTTTACTCAATCGACTTTCTCCCATCTTTGCATATTTACTCATTCTCGATGACAATAAATGATTATGTAAAAATTTGATCAAAAAAAACTTTTTAAGATCCCAAAATTAGAACAACGAAAAATTCGGAGTTCGCGAACAATATTAATTGCAAGATATCTACTTATAAATTATAAGTAGTTTATATTAATTTTTTTTGTTTTTTATAAATTAAAATTTTTTTAAATTTTACAAACTTTGTTGGCAAAGTAGAGTTCTGTCTGAATAAAGAATGGATATAAAAAATTTAATTTTTGATTTACTAGTTATTAAAGCAATTGATTGTATTGATGCAAATTTTTATGGCCGTTTAGCTGTCTCGAAAATACACGTAGGAATGCATAGCACTGACAATATCGACACTACATCTGGTGACACGTTGCTTAAGTGAAAAATTCACATTTTTGACTGTAATGTTGTTTTGCATGAAAACCATACGATTGTAGTAAAGTTATTTCGTAATTTACATCTAGTTTAGATAGAATATTCAAAATGATTTGTACCTTCATTGTTATCTGTTATAAAAGATGATTTGCTGGATCATGAAAAGGTTTTTGAAGTATAATCAATGGTTAGAAAAATAGTTGGTCATTTTTAACAATATTCGTCAGATTATACTAGCAGCATATAATGTCCATTAAAATTTCCAGTAGTTCAGCTGATTCGAAATGCTCAACAAGATGGAACTTGATGTTTTATCTTCTCAAAGGCATTAGGAGCAATCTCATGCAATTATTGTTTTTTGCAATGAAATGGATGGTTTTCCAAGTCTCTAAGCTGACCGGAGAACAATTGCTGAAAATGCGATCAACACTTTATCATCATTTGAAATGCTAAGGATTCCAAAGCTTATTTCACTTATTTTACCAGTTGTTTATGGTTTGATTCTCAATTAATTTCCATGAAAAAGAACTACTTTTTTCTCTTAATATAAAATTTTGTAATGATGGGATTCACTTACCTTGTTCTTTAGTGACCTTTTTGGACCTGAATTTTCTGAATTTAATGGTAATATGTCAGGAACGAAACTTGCAAGTAATATTAGCTTGCATCATTTATCACTTAATCCTTTCTTATATATAAACTTAAATACTCATTTTAATTTTAATAATACGAATAATAGATTAAATTAAGGATGTTTTTTTAATTATTCAAAATTTGATATATTTTAAAAATATAATTTTTAAATATTTTTCATTAAACAATATGAAGGGTTTATATTTCATATAACATAAATAAAAATCTTTAGCCGAATAATAAATTATTTTTTGGCTTAAAAATATATTTATCGTTATAAATAATAAAATAATACTATAAGAATAATAAATGATTTAATATAGCAAAATTCGGGTTATATATTAAATCATAGAGATAGAAAATTGTTTTTAAAAAATTTTTGAAAAATAAATACACATAAATTTACTAAAAATATTATTTTTTTCTAAAGATTCTTCAAAATATTTCATGTAATAATTTATTAAATTTTATTTAGAAAAAAAATTAAATTACTTAAAAATTATTTAAAATTAATAAAATATTAAAACCAAATAATTATAAATGATTACCTATTTAAAACAAAATAGGAATTTATTAAAATCGCTGCGAAACTTTTGCTGATAGAAGCAATTAAAATTTTCGTTTCATTTGTTGAATATGGAATTGTATTTACAAAATCCGAATAACCAAAAGCTTTATGATAAAGAATATTATTGTTTTGCACAACCGATATCGCCAACCCTTTGAGATCGTAACAAGTCAAGGATTTCACTAAAAGTTCGTTTAGTCGTTCTGAATGGATCCATTGATCTTCGGCAGAAACCGTAAGAAGAATGCTTGAAAGCATTAGGAGAAGAAGAAAATCTTTAATATTTTCCATTGAAAAGGAGAATGAGCAGTTATAAATTTGTCCAACAGTGTTTTATATGCATATAAAACTGGTTTCAGTATAAAAGATGGTATTGTTTATTTTATAATTTACTTATCTCAACACCGTCTCCAATGTGTTACAAATCCGAGAGGTCGCACGTGTCGCGAATCATAGCCAATCATCAACCCGATTCTCAATGTCGATTTCGATGGATATTTTTGCAAATATATCGTAATTTTCCTTTAGAAACACCTTGTTTTCAGTTGGGAGGTTTATATATTTTTTAGATGGAAATCTCCGGATATACGAGCAGTTCTTTCACGTCGAATTCACAGTTTAAATAAATAAACAAAGTATTGAAAATAGAACGTATATAAAAGTAAACAAATATATAATATTTATATATTCGTAAATGTATAGATACTAATTTTTGATTCTAAATCCATTTTTTTTCATTTGTTAAATAAAAATATAAAGAAAATTTCTGTGAACTGTAAGCATAAAATTAATCTAACTTAAAATGGGATGGCGAAAATTGATTTAGGATGTGATTAAGAGAGACATTTATATCCGGAGAGAAAGGGAATTTACGGGGCAAATAATCTTTGGGTTTGATAGAATTGCCAGTAGTTATCAGTGTTTGCAAACGTTAATTACATAGTTGGGACGGATTGGAGAAACAACACTTAGAAAAGTTTTAGAAGGAAACCCGTGAAATTTATTATTCTTTTATTTTGAGTCTCATACTTGTTTAGATGTGTAACGATGTTCTTTGGCAATGAAAGCAAAGTTCAAAGCACTTTTTTCATCTTTATCAAAAAGAATGAATCTTCACGTTTTCTCTTTCCCTGTGTTTGTTCTTGTTATCGAAGCATTCAAATTAAACCTTTACTTCCTTGAAATTCAAAATTAATATATGATGAATATGTTTGCCAATTAATTTTAATAATTATTTGTAATTTTGTTATAAAATTGTAAATTAATGTGTTCGAAAACAAATTAATATTACAATAAAATTTACAAAATATTATTATATTATTAAAAAATATTATATTATGTCTTTACAAATATTAACCTAAATTCTTTCATACGTTTTCACCACGCTTGATTGATTTTGAAATAAATTTTTATTGAT
This sequence comes from Girardia tigrina, assembly GCA_001938485.1. Classification (NCBI taxonomy): domain Eukaryota; kingdom Metazoa; phylum Platyhelminthes; order Tricladida; family Dugesiidae; genus Girardia; species Girardia tigrina. Next base: position 23,948 of record MQRK01217430.1, read on the forward strand.
ATTTATTCAAACAAATATTAATTATTACTTGTATTATTAAAATATTTACAAAAAAATATTACAAGTAAATTTCAAATAAAATAATTAAGTTTAAAAATTTGCAGTTTGCATTGATGAAAGTTTAGATTGTTTTGGATTTTAAAGTACTTCTAAAGTCAAGTGGATCACATGGAGAATGAAAATTGTTTGTTGTTAATTGTAATTGTTATAAAAAACGATAGAGAAAACATAACAGTTGACAAATGTCGATTATTGATTATGAGTTGTGGCGCTGTGATTGTCAAACATAAAAAACAATTTGTAAAAAAATTTTAATTCCTAAAAATTAACAATTGTTTAAATAAGATGTAATCAAACTTACTGGTGAAAAAATTTGAAATAAAAGCTATGAAGATTCCATCTTCTACATTTTTGTTATTATTTTGAATGTCTGCACGTTTCCTTGATAATATGACAGTTATTAATCAGGTTATTGATCTCGATTTAAATAGCTTTAGCCATTCTACATTCCTGATTAAAATCTTACCATCTAACTCAAATTCATAACTTCTTTTATGTTTTCGGTACTTTATTGTTGCCGGACCCATATATCGATCTTCTTCTATTATTATGTTATTTTATTTGCGAAGCATGAGTCAGTGACTTTAGTAAGAAGAGAACTTCAACGATTTAAATGGAAAAATATTCCAACCGTTTAAAGTATTAGAAGTATGTTCAAAAAGTTTTGAAGAAACAGAAAGTGTTCTAAATGCGCCAAAGTCTAGAAGACGATGATGAAAAGAAAAATGACATAACAGAACATTTTAAGCAAAAATCCCAGTCTTCTATCAGGAAATCGTTGTCAACTCTGAATTGTTCTTATAGAACTGTTCAAAAAGTATTACGAAACGACTTTAAAATGTTCCCCTACATAATTCAAGTCACGCAAGTTTTGTATGAAGAACATTGCGCTCTTAGATGTGTTATGTGTGAAACGTATTTTCAATCAATAGATGCAAATGAAAATTTTCTTAGTAACCCGATATTCTCTGATGAGTCAACTTTCCATTTTAACGGCATTATAAACAGACATAACTGTCGCATTTGGGGCACTGAAACACCAACCGAAACATATCAGAGGTCACATGCTAGTGAACAAGTTAATGTTTGGATGGGGTTGTCTTCAACTCGTGTTTATAGGCCCTTTTATATTGAAGGAAACATAACAGCGGAGCTTTACCTGGATATGTTAAAAAGTTGCTTTATGCCATCGTTATCAAGAACATGCAAACGGAAAGCTGACTTCCAGCAAGATGGAGCACTTATTCACTGATTGTGCGACAATTTCTGGATAAAGCGTTTCCATAATATTAAGAACATTTAAACAAGTCTCGTTTGAATCTTTATTGTAATTACATTTAGAATCATTAAAACTCTCAGAAGGTCTTTCATCGTTTGCCATCGTTCTAATTGGCTTTCTTATTTCTCTTTTTAATCATGATTATTCGAACAATTTTTTAAGTTATTTTTTAAAATATTTAACCTCTAAAAAATATTAATTAAAAATATTAATTTTTACCATTTTTCAATAAATCCCAAAATAATAAAAATGTTATCAAATTATTAAAAATGCATTTAATTTAAATTTTACCAAAAATTATTAAACTTAATTTTAATTCTGAAATTAAAAATATGAACTTATCAAAGGATTATTTTAATTATGTTCGAATAGTAAATCCTTTAAATTTAATAAAAAATACCAATTTCCATCTGGGTGGGAGAATCACCATTCTAAATTCAACATACTTAAATCAACATACAGCATCAATAAATTTATACATTCAAACAATTTAAAATATTCGTCACACACAACTTTGGCTGGGACAATGTGGTCCAAATGTATGGCTGGCCAGGTCCTCTCATTTTACACCACTCGATTTTTTGTGTGGGGGTATTTGAAGAATGAAGTGTATAAGAGAAAACCAGAAACAATTCAGCAACTTGAAGATTTTATTTATCAAGAAAAAATAGTTGGTGAAATGTACAAAAATGCCATTAAGTCTTTTCATGGAGACCTTAAACATTGCATTGATGTCGATGGTTATTCTGTTGAATATTATTAAATTTTAATAAATGCTTTTTTGTTATTTAAAACCATATTTTTTATAATGTTTTGATAAAAAAAATTATTGTAGTTTAAAACCAGGTAGTTACTTTATGATCACCCCGTACTTTGCTCCATTTAGTGTGTTTAGCATCTCTTCTACATTTGGAATTAGAAAAGCAGGTCTGACCAAGATTTTGTTCAATTGTCGAAAATCTGCGCACACTCTAATGTCCTGTTTCTCCTTTTTCCAAACACATACCAGAGGGAAATTCCACAGGGAACTGCACTTTTCGATAATATTGTTTTCTTCATAATTTCTAATGATATCGTCTAATTTTTCTTCGAAATGTTTCGGTTATCGATACGGTTTCCCTAATACCGGCTCTACGTGTGTTTCGATTTTATGTTTTGTCAGTAAGGTGCTTACAATATTCCATTTGTCGGCCATAGATATTGATTTAAATTCTGGTAACAGTTCCATTAGTTGGTCGTCGATTTTATTTTCGTACAGCTCTTTAATTCTTTTTAGTCTATCTTCATCAGAGGGGTTGTCTCGTATTACTAATACATTTTCTGTGTAAGGTCGTTCTTTCTTCAACTTTATTCCAAATTTGTCCAAAAAATCTACGCCTGCTATAATTTCCGAATCTAGATCTTTAACTACAAAAAATCGATCATTTTCTCTATTCTTTCTTCTTTTCGTGGTCTTGGCTGTCGTCTCTTATGTTCAACTGTTCTTCATTCGTTGTCTCTCTTTGTGGTGTACGCGTTCACCCTTATGTCTTTACTCTTTGATTCGCTTTCGTATATTTTCTTCTGTATATATTTGATATCTGTGATGTCTACTACGTTTATCCTTCGCGTCTAGATCTTCTGTGTCTTTGCCTCTTTGTGTGCCATTAAACATTGTGTAGACGTAATACACTTGTTCCGTGATAACATATCTGCATTAGAATGGTTTACTCCTTTCCGGTATTCTAGTTGTATATCCATAATTGATAGATAGTTTATCCATGTCTGAAATCGCGCTGTAATCAGTTTATTTGTCTTCAGCATGAATGTAATTGCCTTGTGATGTGTCCGCAGAATAAATCTTTTTCCGTACAAATAATGGTTAAAATGTTGACAAAAGTAATACACTACCCATAACTCCTTTCTTGTTATGCAGAAACCTTTCTTATGATTACTCATTGAGTGTGACCCATAAGCAATGACTCTCTCGTGACCATTTCTATCCTTATGTGACAGTACCGCTCCGATGGTGTCGAAACTAGCGTCTGTATCTAGAATAAATTCCTTCTCCACATCTGAGAATCCAAAAATTTTGGGTGTAGTCAAGGCTTCCTTCATCTCAGCAAATGCTATATCACACGCATCTCTCCATAATAATTTCTTCTTGTCCAATTCAGACAATTGCTCTAATATCTTTGCTTTCGTTGCATAACCTTTGATGAATCTTCTAAAATAGTTACAGATCCCTAGGAAACTTCTTAAATTCTTTATACATTTCGGTTTTTCAAAAGATTTAATAGCTTCCAATTTGGGTGGATCTGATTGAATCCCTTTTTCGTTGATTAAATGCCCCAGGAATTTGACTTCTGTCTTTAAAATATGACACTTTTCTGAATTAATTCTTAGACCTGCCTTTTTAATTCGAACCTGGCGTGGTCACCATGTAAGTACCATTTATGCCACTTTCATTATTATCAAATTCAGAAGTCATAATTTAACACCACAAAATTTTTAAATTAAAAACATTAAATAATTCAGCGAATCAAAAATTTAAACTATCCCCTCATAAAATTAAAATTAATTTTATTTATTTTAATAAAATTATTATTAAAATATTATTTATGAAATATTAATTTAATTTTAAAATTGGTTGTTTAAATTTTAATAATTGATTAAATAATCCGATGTTTTAAAATATTTAAAGTATCAATCTTTCATCTGCGTGGGAGAAACACAATCCTAAAACAACATACCAAACAGCATACAATAAATACCATTAAAAAATATTCCTCACAGTTGCATTTACTAAAAACAACAGATGACTTAAATCGATAAAAAAATATATTTCAATTTAGAAAATTATTCGACGAAAAGAAAAATTCGAACAAATTAAATTTATATTCAAATTCTTTAAGAATCAAAATACTTCAAAGAATACATTTATTAAGAGTGCAAGAAATATAATACCTAAAAGTCCTCAATGTTTTCATGTTTATATATACATGACGGTATATATTATGCACGCCACGAAGCTCCAAATATATTTAATTATTTATAATATTTAGTTACTTTCATGAAATAATTAACAAATATTTTGAAAATTAACTAAAATAAAATATTTACATTTTTTTATATGTTCAAAAATATAAAATGTTAAAAAATATTTTCCCTTTTATGCATAAAATAATTATTTAAAAAAGAACAAATTAAAAACATGGAAGTAATAAAAATATATTCAGAGAAATAGACCAAATTATTAAATATTCCTAAAAGGTAATTAAAGAGTTAAACATTAAACAAAAAACATTAACTAAAAGTTATCAATTTAGAACGAAGTCGAATTACGAAAGTTTTGCTGAGAGTTGTCCAAAAGACAATTCTAATTGTATTGAAAATAAAAGTTCGAAAACCCATGTTGGTGTTCTTAATAAAAAGGTGTAATAGATTTATTACTAAACATATTTTGAATTTTATGAGATCGTGATATAATTTTTAAATTTCATTCATTGTTAGTTGCTTTTATCAATGCATTTTTAAAAATTTTAAATCCTTTAGAATAAGATACAATTTAACAATATTTAGGCATTGTGAGGGATAATTTGAAATGTTATAAGTTTGTTGTTTGTATGCTTGTTTAGATTTGTGACTCTCCTACTCAGATGGGATTGATATGTTTATTGATTGATTATTTGAATCTAATGATATTAATTTTAAGTGCTAATTAATTAAAGTTTTATAATTATGAATTTTAATAATATTTTTAGTAAACGATTTTAAATTATTAAATTTAATATATTTTAAAAATTAATGTTTATTTAAAAAATTACATAATGTCTTTTTATCCAATAAAATTATGAGAAATTAAAATGTAATATTAAAATTTCCCATTCATTGATTTTTTCATATTTGAATATGTAATCAAAAACTATATCAATCAAAGAAAGATGACCAATGAAAATTGTTGTGAAGAAACTGTTTGTGTTGTCAATAAATGTTTACATTCAAATTGTGATGTTGTTAATATGGCGACCACGGCTCATGTGACAACGAACATTATTGGATGTGAAAAATTCAATGGATCAGAATCGGATTTGGAAGATTTAATTGATAATTTCGAACGCTATTGCGACATTATGGGTACAGCAGAAGAGAGGAAAATAGTGATGGTGACTGTATTTATGACACCGTCAGCAATAAAAAAATATTCAGAGATGGACTGTAAAAATTACAAAGAAAAATTGAAGGCTGCATTTACTAAAGAAAAATCCATTCTAGATACAATGAAGGAATTGGTAAACTTACGGTGGGGATCCTCCAACCCAGAAGAAACATACAAAAAAGCAGAGGAACTTGTTAATATACTTACAAAAGAAAAATTGTCTAAAAAAGAAATACTCAACCTTGCCTGTTTAAATATGGTTGACAGTTATGAAATCAAAAAAGAATTAAAACTGAGAGGAACAACTGAAACTAAAGATATAAAAAGAGTAGTTACCAATATGTACGAACTACGTAAAATGAAAAGTGAGGAAACAATGGCAGTACATACGACGGTAAATAAACAAGATAATTGGAACACCGTAACTAGACGCAAAGCTGTACAAAACGAAAGAACCCCGCATAGACATTACGAACACAACAATAGGAACCAAGGAAATAGGAACCAAGCCATATAGACAACCAAGGCATTTTGATGAAAAATTAGACGAAGTTATTAAAAATTTTGAAGAAAATGATATAATCGAAAAATGTAGTTCACCATGGAACTTTCCATTGGTATGCGTATTTTATCTACTGTTTCCTTTATTAATTTTTCTAGAAAAGATTTAGAATAAACATTCTGATTTAACAAAGAACTTAGTTTATTAACACTTTCTACAGATTTAACATTAGTGGAAGACAGCGACCAGGAACGATAAATTAAACCTTTAAGTATAAAAGAAACATGATTCTTAAAGAGAATGCAAATAATTGTTCTATTTAAATTTATTTTTTAATTTGAAATTTATCACAAAACAACAAGCTTAACTTATGTAGGCATCCTTTTTCAACATCATATCTATTTCGCTCGACATACTTCCACTAACAAAAAATCAACTCAGAAAACATCTTTTTGAAAACTTCTGGGTGGCATGCGGTGAAAAAATCCTCTACAGCAACCATCAACTCATCTTTAGATCCAAGCAGGATGCCTCTAAAATACTTTTTTAAAGATATCTAGTAAAATAAGATGTTTTTTGATTTACTAAAAACTATATTATTCAAACAAATTAAAATTAATCCAATTAATTACAGTCCCCCATGATGTCCAGATCAAATCATATAATCATCCAGATACTGAGGGGGTTTTCGTACCCGCACCGGTCGTTCAGCGGAATCTGTAGCTACCTCTTGCGTTGTCGGTCCACTAATTTCGTCTTCACTATCTGAAATGTGATCATCGGAATCCACTAACATCAGTTGTCGATTGTCCACTACTCTCCTGATGTTGGATATATATCTCGTGATTCCATCGTCGTCCAGCTCCACCCCAACTGCAGACTTCAAAGATGTATTTGCATGCGGCCCCGTCCATGGTTCATCGCATTTCCCACCGACTCTCAATTAAACAATCTAATGCTGAACGGGTTTATCTCCGTAGCGTCATACTCATCATTCGTGATGCACTCTGAGATGAATTTGCATTTAACCTGATGCTCATCTCGAATCATTGGCAGTCGAGATTTTGCATGGAACATCAATTCATAAAGCCCCGCATCCCGGAGACCGTCGTACTGTTGTACCAAAACACACATTCGCTGATCGACTTTGTAGATCTCGCCGCCATTATCTTAATGGTGCGGTGATTTCTCTCGCACATCCCATTCCCTTGATACCGATAGGCTGCGATGAACCCTTGCTCGATTCTCATTTATCTAGCAACCGTCTCATTGGGGCACTTCGGTAAACAACCGTATTATCGGAAAAGAAACGTTTCGGTGGTCCAAATTCAGAGCATACGCTATCTATATGCCAACATATTTCCTCGGCGGATTTGCTACGCAACTTTCTCCAAATACAAAATCTTGTTGCTGATCTATTACAAATCTATGGTCAGATACACGATACTGTTGAAATAAGTCACATAGCTTTAAAGTTGGTACCATACCTTGTCAGTTGACAATTGCCCATATCGATACTCAATTCGTGGGGCTGGACAGATCTTTGAACACTCAAAATTGTGCTTGATAACTTCCTTAACTTGATCCGACTTTATTGCATTAGTCCCATATTTTTCCCTCAACAGTTCACTCGTCCTGTCGACTCCAAAGTGACAGATATCATGAGTTTTTTTGATCACATCAACACTTGGATACTGATTTGCTTCAATGGCGTTTACTTCCACTTTCCTGTTTAGCAAATGTTTTGGAACCCTGGTAAAACAATCTGTCATATTTAATTGATATTTCATCAATTCCAGTTCCACTTCCAGTTTTTCTTTATCTTTCAACTCTCATGATATCGAATCTTCAGCGTACCTAATGTTCAATAATATGCGGGTTCTTGGGTTATGTGTATTCTTGAATACTGCCATGAGCCATCCATACACTATTGCTGAGTCTGTCATCAGCTTGAACTTATGAAAGCTCCAGGTTATTGCCAAGTTTATTCCCCTTATGGCCGCATTCAGTTCACGCATATTAATATGGCTTGTATCGTATTCTTTTCTTAACCAAGCGGCGTCTTCAATGATATCACCTTTAACACACAGTAGTACGCCCATTGCTATACTACTTGCATCTGTCCATATAACAACATTATTATTGCAATTTACCACCTACTTGCCTGTTACTGGATCTCCATCCATCCTCAGCCTTTGAAAGATTTCATAATCTTTCTATATGAAGTCTTTTGGAACTTTTCGGTTCTTGATCAAGATTATTATTAAGAATACCAACATGGATTTTCGAACTTTTATTTTCAATACAATTTGAATTGTCTTTTGGACAACTCTCAGCAAAGCTTTCGTTATTCGATATCGTTCTAAAATTAAACCAATTAATTACAGATAAAAATCACTCGGTGCCAAATCTGGTGTGTACGATGGATGGTCCACAAGCACTAGTTCAACACCTTTAGTTCAGGCCTGAGAAATGCCCGCGGTATGTACTGGTGCATTATCGTCTAGAAATCATAGTGGCGTGTTCTTTTGAATCGTCTGTTCTTGCTGACAGTTGCCATGAATTGGCTGTAATAGGCAATGTAAATGGTGAAGTTTTTATCCTCAAAACACATTTGAATAAAGTCTTTATGGTCCCAGAAATTAGAAAGCATTATCGCGAGACCATGACTTGTCCCCGTTCGAATCTTTCTTTGCTTGACCGAACTCGGGTTTAATCGCCGGGAACAAAAGAAATTCTTTGATATTATCTGTGTCGATCAGGAACATCTTCAATCGATTAATTCCCAATCCCCATCACACAGTCGGTGTCAATCCGAGTTACATCGCCTCTAAGAACGACTCCTTTACGAACATCGTTTCTTTGAGTCCGGCTGCTTTGTCTCGTGCCTGTTGCTCGAATCGTTCTCGTTGCTGACTCACGCTTTGTTTTCGGCAAATATGTACTGAGTGGGGTTTCATCCTCTTTATTTAAATTTGCCAAGAAACTTTCAACATACTGGTCCCACAGTTTCAAATTGTTTTAACAGCACTCCTATCGGATTTGCATCATTTCATCATTCAGAAAGAGGGGTAAAACTCGGGAGTACAGTTTTCTTATAAACATAGATTTCAATTGGGCGAGGCTCATACCAACACTGATATTAATCTTCATTGACAGTATTTTCATGGTAATTCTATGCTTTTCTTAAACCATCTTATTCAATGCTTAATCAACTGGGTCAAAATTTTCTTGTTGCCGATCTGATTTTTCCTTATCAAAAACGGAGGTGCGACCACCTTTCAACTTTCTGACTAATGTCGGAGATGGGGAGTCATGTAGTTAAGTTGACTACAGAAGCACGTCTTTTTCTACAAATCAAACAACTTGAAAACGTTTCAATATTCAACGTCTGAAATCATCGCACTGACGAAAATTCAAAATGTCACAATAAGAATTTTAATGAGTTTTATAAAATAAAACGATTACTAAAATTGAAATCCATATTAATTTATTTAATCACACAAAAAAACCTACAATTTGCCATTAAATTTTTAACCTAAGGTCGGTTCTTATTGAAAGAATCACATAATCTTTTAGTATAAATATTAAAATATTAAATCATTTAAAATTCCTTTTAAATCATTATTGAATTAAATTATGTTTAAAGTTATTATTTTATACTAGTAAATAACCCGTCATGTATGACGGGTAAAAATTTTTGAGAAAAGTTTAAATTATGACGCATGAAAAACAATAGTCTCCCTGTTAAATTTGGTATGTTATATTAGAAAAATTTATGT